>CP136067.1:184668764-184832174 GCA_032622095.1 Siphonodentalium dalli | reverse complement strand
GTGTACATGTAACGGATACATGTAATCTAGATGTTATCGGTATTCGTCCATGCATGACATAATGTGAGTTGTTGCTTTGTGACAGTCCTGGCTATATACATGTACCATATGTATACCAATGAATGGTATGCACTGAATTCAGTACTGTGCAGTGTGCAGCGAAGGGGAGGCTTTAATATATAACCAAATGATGACCAATGTCGTCATCAAAGGCAAAAATGACACATCCATTCCTTCCTTGATGGAGACCGATCAGTGACGTCTACATTTTATCAGACTTAGTGGTGAAAATCTTGGCAAGTGAAGTTAGTGAATTCAATTCTACAACATACATGTACATGTACCTGTATGCTTCTGTATGTACCTGTATGAGTCTCAGAAAATGTGCACTATGGCATCCAGTGTATGCATAACCTTTGTTATACCGTACTTCATACTACATTGACCAGAATTTGGAGGTGTACCAGTTTCATATCTCTACACAAAGCACAACAGTACCCATGGATCAGTCTCAAGCCTTGTTTCTGAGCTTGTCTGAAGGATATGAACTTTTAAAGATATATTATGCACTTGTTCTGGTGCGTGAAACTGATCAGTTAGTACCAAGGCACTATGCCAACTGAAAGAAGGTAGCATTCTACTAACATAGCCGAAAATCGAAAGCAAATCAACCGTATCACTCCATAGAACACATTGTCTGAACTACGCTCATTTGTGAATATTTACTACTCGATTCGGGGCGCATCTATCGGCGATAATATAACGAAAACGAGTTCGCCTTTGATAGTTACTGCATTTAATTATGTATACGAATGATGGTGTGTGTTGTTAATTTGGATATAATATTTGTAAAAAGTACTACTTTGAACAAGATTATTCTCCATTTATATTTTATCACCCTATTGGAGTGTTTCACATCACTTTAAGTGACAAATTATTGCAGCATGTCAATATAATCAGATTCATGTACATGTACACACATACAGGCCTTAAAATCCATCACAGAATAAAAATATTCTGATGTTCCTTTATCTTTGTCAACCTGCTGTATCACCAAGTAATATGTACAAGGAGCTTAATGTGGCTTAGACATGTACCATACATGTACATTTAAAGACAGATAATCCGAGTTCACGCTCCTCAATTACCATTTCTTTGGCTTCAGGGGTAAAAATAACTTATTCGAGTTGAGGAACACACCCTTTAAAGTTCTGAGTTAAAAAATATAATTTTTTGAAATCTGTTATTTTTCACCACCATGAATATTTCCCGGCCTAGCAAATATTCAATGAGTCGATTGACATAATCTTGATACCAAGTTGCGATGAACAAAATGTTGATTTATAACACGTTTTGGAAAATGTTACACTAGAGTTGACAGTAGTTACAGTAATGCCCAAAGTAATTGACCACTTAACCACAGCAGAATTAAATGGCTTGTTGCCATTCATCGGAAAGCTCTTGGGGAGAGCTTTCCGATGAATGGCAACAAGTCATATTTCCGACTAAATCCTGAAAAATTACCCATAATTCAGCTGTGGTTAAGTGGTCGATTACTTTGGCCATTACTGTAGCATTATGTTTTGGTAATTAATTGATTAAGAAATGTTGTTCTTAGAATCTGATGATATGGAGACCATGGAGAGATTGTTTACCTTTAATTGTCAATGTTGACTTTAAAGCATACTAGTAACATATGTTATGTTTATTTTATGTATCCCTGCATAAAATGGGGTGATAAATTTATATTATACTCACATCTGGTCTTTTGATATTTTGTGAGTAATTTATATGAAAGAATGGCATTGCATAATATGTCCTAGAATATGTGCATTTAAAAATACAGGGTTACGATGTTTATTAAGGCACATACAGTGCTTGTTTTGTCATGTGGATGATTTTTTTTCCTATCGTTTGAACTGGATACTCAAATAACAGAAATTGTTATATATTTTTTTAGCAACCGACAGATTTGAGGTAACTCTTTCTATAAATATATTGAAACATCACTGTTAAAATGAGGCTTGTTGCCATTCATCGGAAAGCTCTCAGAGAGCTTTCCGATGAATGGCAACAAGCCATATTTCCGACTAAATCCTGAAAAGTTACCCATAATTCTACTGTGTTTAAGGAGTCGATTATACTCGGGGGCATTACTGTATTCGATATCTCAAGCTGTTGCATACCGAAAAGACTTGGGCTAGTACCTGAACAGTAAACCTGCAATCTGCATGATTCATGAAACAGCTATTGAAACCATGCTGTATATACACAGAATTACACAATTTTGTTTATGGGTTTGTTGATATGACACGAGTGCTAGCGCACAATGACGGAATGAACAGCACACCCTAGAGTTCTATCTTTCCTCAATGGCACAAGTGCCGTATCAACAAATCCATTAATACAAGTGTCTTTCTGTGTTTATTACACATCACCCGTCCTAGAATATGTGCATTTAAAAATACAGGGTTACGATGTTTATTAAGGCACATACAGTGCTTGTTTTGTCATGTGGATGATTTTTTTTCCTATCGTTTGAACTGGATACTCAAATAACAGAAATTGTTATATATTTTTTTAGCAACCGACAGATTTGAGGTAACTCTTTCTATAAATATATTGAAAATCATGTGTCGGGATGTAATTATTAGCAATCAATATAGTTTTTGTTGCATATATAGGTTTATACAATTTTAAGAGGCAGAACAAGATACAGGTACTTTGTATAGTTTCATTTCGCGAATGTACACAGTATCTTGTTTGGCCTCTTGCAATTTTAGAAACCCATAACTGTAACGAGAAATTGTTGATTGTATATTTAAAGTTTAAAGGTACGGGAGGCCTTGGCGGTGGGTATGCTGTGAAAATATTTCCACCGGTCAAAAACCGCCACAAACAGAAAGAATATTAAAATGTAGACAGACTTTGTCCGTATACAAATAAGAAATATCGCATAAACAGTATGTTATTGTCATATGTTTGACCATTCTTATGTAAACAAAAGCATAAAGGTACTTTCCTGGTGTTTGTTTATATTATGATGGTAAACATAAAGAGCGTTCATTGTTGCTGAATTTTGATATGGAACGAATAAAGAGCATTTATATGATTTGTGTGTGATTAGCCAGCAACACTGTGCTGCCTTCTGTAACACAATCAGGCTCCTGCTTAGGTAAAATATAGTAGGTCTTTATGATAGCATGCTGTTTACGCGATGGTCATGGTATATATGAACAAAACTCTATGCGTTTTAATGTTTTTCTGTTTACGGTGATTGAAACAAATATGAATATTTTCGACAACTAAGGCCTCCCGTGCCTTTAAGCCCCCTTATTGTCTCTATTATACATTTAACAATGATATTTACAAAGAAGTTTTTATATTCAGAATAAATGTCAATTGTATATTTTAAAACACAATTGAAATTATATATTAATTTAAAATTAAATGTTTTTCTTAATTAAGAATTGTTTTCTAATGTATCTTTCCTAATTGGGGAAAATATTCCTAGTTAAGAAAACTTGTTTTCCTTACTTAGATTTATTTTCCTGCTTGAGAAAATCTCATTCTAGAAAAAATTGGCATCACTTAAGAAAAAATATCTTGACGATATTTCTAACTATAGAAAATATAATTTCTTGTTCTAGATTAATTGTATAGCTTTCTTAAATTTCTAGCTATTCTCCCAAGATAATCGCAGTATCTTAAACTTATCTTATTTCAAGAAAAATAAACTTATGTGAGAAAAACTATCTTTCCTACATTAAGAAAAAAAATCTATACTAAGATTTTTTTACTAGGATTTTCTTACTAAGATTACTGTGTTTTCTTAAAGAAATTTTCTCAGACAAGAAATTTTTCCACCCTTTCATTTCTTGACCTAGAAAATATGTTTTTCTTATTTTTCTAGCTATTCTCCCAAGATAATTTCTCATTTCAAGATTTTTTTTTTCCTGAATTGAGAAAATATTTTTGGCAGTGCACACATCGGTTTGCGTTCCAAAATACACTTAATACATTTGTATGATTCGTTGTTCGCGGTATCGAAATAGGTCAATACATACTTGAACTACCATTCTAACCAAACAAAATACAGCCATGTGCACGGCATCGAACAGAAAAGAGCGTTCCTTGTTGTTAGACTATTCGTGATGTGGTAGAAATAATGGGCGTTTGTTTCACTTCTGTGCGAAAAATTGAAAACAGCTGGAAAATGGCTGTGACCATGGAAAGTATATTTTTAGAGCGTATACAGCTGGTATATCAATATTTCGTGTATTTGTCAGCCTCTTTTATACCTCCTTCCAATTTATGTAGACTAATTTGGAAGCTCGAATGAGCCATGTCCGCAAAGAGTTAACATATTACACGGGTATTAACATGACATAGTTAAATGTCATGGAATCATGCATCGTGTGGTTCTGTAATACCAAGAGGTATAATCGTCGAGAGGTATAATTGTCGAGAGGTATAATCGTCGAGAGGTATAATTGTCGGTGAATACAACCGGTGCCAAGTCTGCATTTCCACCGGAACACTCATGTGTGTGACCACGGAAGATATCCGGTACTTCATATTGTGCTTGTATTTCCAAAACAACACATACTTTTCGGACCAAGACTAAATAATTCTCATTCAAGCTGCATTGCACGTTAGTTATGATACTGTTGTCAAAAACTGTTAATTTCTAAGGACTATAAAATTGATTGTTGTTGTATAATATGTGGAGTTAAGCTTGAATTGTCATGGTACTAACTCGATTATGAACTCTAAGGCAGTCCGGCTCGTTGTTGAGCGGGAAATATTTGACATTAAGCTTAATCGTATATCACCTACCAGACTCAGCTGCAGTAGTTTCAATACTATATATGTGCAAATAAGTATCTGTTTTAACAACAAATAACAACTAGGCTATTGAATAACACATCGACAAACGACATGTATTGTTTCCAGTGCACAATCGGAAACCCGAAATCAAAATGTATTATCCTCTCAAATATGAGTACTTATGTTCTAATAATGTTCAATGTTCAATTAATCAGCGTTTTAGTATACGAGTAGGTCCCATAAATTACATACATATCTACCCCAACGATGAAAATCATATAAAGTTGAGGGAAGCTGTATATTTGTTAATGTTAATACCTTTTAATGTACTAGAATAATTAAATGAGCTGACATTGGCATCACAGAGATAATTTAAGGTATAAAACATCAATTTTACTGGTGGCAACTCCTTGAATTGTTTTTCTTCAGCGTCGTTTGTCATCGTCAGATCTGAAGCCGGACCCAACCAATAATATCGTGTAATGAAAGAAAAAACACTGTAAATATTGAAACTGTAAGCCAATTGTTTTTATTAGTGCTCTAGTTCGGTTGAGTGTATAAGCATGGCCATTAATTTTAGTAGTCACGTTTGCTTTTAAACATTGATTTGGAAAATAATTTACATGGCTTTGGAAAAATCAGAGTTAGAGGCTCAGACTCATCCTGATCTTTTATCGTGGAATTTGTTTTTACGACATCCTTGTGAAATATAACTTTTTAAAAAGTACAGTTTGTATCCCCAACTTTTGTTTCCCAGACCCCACCTCTGACTCGTATGGCGTCACTTAGGAATATTTAAATTAGACAATACTTCTATACCATTGTATGAACACGTCCATCATGCGGATGACAATATATATGTTTAGTGAACTCGGCGAAACTTCTTTAATCAATTTTGGTGCATTATGGTTCCCCAATATACAGTAAACGATAACATTGAAGTTATAAGCGTGAACTTGTTCGCGTTAATTAAGGCTTAATGTCACTCTCAAAGGTCTTCTGTGATAAAGTTACCCAGGTTCCTGAAATTGTGATATAGTTACAAGTTTGGAGAGATTGTGATAAGGTTACCCAGGTTAACAACATTTCATGTTTAGCAACAAATTATTAATTTTTGCGATCAAAATGACGAACTACAGTACAATTATTTCTTAAGGTATGCATAACGAGGGCTATTACTTGCCAAAACTGAACAATATTTCCCTCTGTCACTTTTAAATCGAGTTCATGTTGTGAGATTTGCTTAACCTGGGTAACTTTATCAGAATTCTCTCCAACCTGGGTAACGTTATCACAATTTCAGGAACTTGGGTAACTTTATCACAGAAAACGGTTGAGAGTGACCTATTCAGCTTACTTAATGGCGTGCTAATAACAATTCTACCGGTCTGCTTGTGGTCCGTCTGGTAACTGGGTAGTTTGTTTGCATGACCATCTCACTGAATAAGCTAGCTACTGAACGACCACAAACACTCCATTAGACCCGATTTGGCTTGACCTTAAATGTACATGTAGGTTTAAACCGGTTTAAATCGAATCCGGTCAAACAGTTTAAGCGACAGAATTAGCTACATGTATATGCTATTTACCCACTGCACAAAACGCACCTCTTGTATCGGAAATGGGCCATTTTAGTTTGTGTTAATATGCTAATTAGTACACACTACTCATTTGCACGAAATTTGGATGTTCACCGTTGAATGTCCCAAAGGTCGTACCCTTTTCTGGGTCATATTTCTCTTATATCGAAGAGCTTACCATGTAATCTGTACGATGGTATCAACTATCGATGGGTATTTTGTGTGTATTTGTGATAAATTTACATAATTCTACTCACAGTTCCGATTTATTTTCTCTTTCTTCACCCCGAGGGACACTGCTATGAAAACGTACAAATAATTATACTTCCGTTCATCCACAGTGGCAACTACAACTACCATCATGGATACAACTCAACCAGGTTCAACCACAGCTACAACTACCGTCATGGCTACAACTCAATCAGGGTCGATGAGCTCAGGATCAATCACTACCAACTCCGCTTACAAAGGTATGGCAATGCTATTTAGATTGTACGCTTAGAATCTAGATTCTGGTCCTCCAGATGTGCAGATGCAACTGCATTACACTAGATGTCGTATTCCAACATTTCTTGTCCCAGCGAAAAAACATATAAGTACAACTTTGACGTGCACAGATGAAGTCATCTTTTAACTTCTTGTTGCACGAATATTTGTCATCGAGAAGATATGGTTTTGTAGTTTTTCACGGGCTGTGATTTTATTTTCCAGGTTGTATAACCGACTGTACTGGTGTGCAGGGTGGCACTTACCAAGATTGTGCCGGGTGTGAGAATAAATTTATCACATGCGCAAATGATATCACCTACAATATGGAATGCAGCATCCCGACACAAGGCCTTGTGTGGAACGATATGCTTAAGACGTGCGCCTTTACGTCACCGACATGTCCGTGTAAGTGTAGCCTGCCGAGAACCAAATTCTCACAATTAGCCTACCACGAGAACAGATACATAGACATGCAACCGGCTTTTATTTTAAGTATTAGAGGTATATCTACATGATAACATGATAGTGTGGTTGTAGCGGTAATACTGCTAATGAGATGAAGATGTGATGGCCACTCAGCTATTTACGGTCATTTCGACGACGATACGATGCTAATGACGACGATGATGATGGTGGTGATGATGATAATAGTAATAATGATGATGATGACTATTATGATTATGATGGTGATGATGATGATAATGGCGATGGTGATACTGATGATGACGATTATGATCATGATAATGACGACTATGATGATGACGATGGTGACGATTATGATAGTGACGATGATTATGATGATGATGATTACGATGATTATGGTGGCGGTATTCTGTGGTAAGTGGGATTGATATAAAATCAAGTATTAACTAGAGGTAAGATTCCATGGAATCAGATATACTTCCATGGAATCCCCTCCCATGTGTGTGTTATGCGTATAGGTGTTTTCCTCTTCGTGCGAATGTATAGTGGTGCTTTGTGATCTGATGGTGGACTTGAATTGACATTTCTAAATAAGATATATATTCCAAATATTTATGTCATTTGGTTCGACCCAGCGTGGATGATTAATTACAGTCTAATGCATCATGGTCCTGACCAACTGAGCCACCGCTCACCCCAGCCAGGCGTTCAGTTTTATTCGGTATGGATACATTTTAGGGCTAATTAGAACCCCTCCCCATGACACTCAAATCATGTTCGACGGTCACCAAATTTGGCGTGTCTGATTATATTTTAATCTACGTGTAGATCAAAGGGATATAAAACATATTAATGTACCGTAACTCTGTTCTTTCGCATTGTTTTGTTAATTCTTTCAGTTTCGGATTCAGAATCTTTTAGAAGTTTTAATGACGGAGGAAAGACCGCTTAGTTATTTATACCATATATGTCTCAGTGCGTCATCGCTACACAGAGTCGTTAGCGTCTCTGTAATAGAGAGTTAACTGTGGTTGAGACTTAACTCTATCACAACCGAAAACGCTAGCTGAGTGTTTACCCATCCGCTCTAAAACTTGGAAAATCGCACTAATGATGTCCGTATATACTACCAAACACATACAGTGTTTAAAATATAAAACACTTGATTCGCAATTTTCCATTTTCTTTCCTTTTAATTGTTTCGGTGGAATTTGCCAAATGGCTCGACCGTCCCCGGGGCGTATGCGCTCTACGTCGGGCAGGTTGCTTTCATAGTGGAACAGTGAATCTTTGGGGCCGTACCTATGGTATTATCGTAGTGACTGCTCATGCATTAGCCTTGTTCCTTGATAAGCCCGTTTGAATTTGGCGTCAAGAAGAGTGCGTTCGAAATTGAGTAATATATGTCACCAGTTAACAACGTTACACGCCACCAGGAGTAAACGGTCCACTCTAAAACTTATACAATCATCCTAAAGTTGCACGTGGATACTTTTAACCACGTCCAATCTCCAAAACGTTTTTATCCCAATGTTTGATTTTTTGAGTAATTTTCCACATTTGTTTTCGGTGGAATTTGCCAAGTCTGAACCCAACCCGACGCAAGCTCTCCGTTGGTCAGGTTGCATTTATAATAGAGCGGTCAAATTTTGGAGGCGTACCTACAGTATACAGATGTACATGCTCCTGCATTAAACTCGCTCCTTCATTAGCCCGTTTGGATTTGGAGCTAAAAATAGGTCAGTGATAGACTACTTAAGTACATGTATACATATTTATGATATATAGTGTTGTCACGAGTAAACCGTTCCATCTGAAAATTACAAAATCGCACTCTAGATGAGTGTGAACACTACTAATCAGATGTACTCGTCAAAACAATTTTATCTCGATGTTTGAATTTTGCCCCTTTGCGATTTTCGGTAGAATTTTCCAAAAGTCTCAACCCACACCGACTCGCATTCTCCGTTGGGTAGGTCACTTTAAAGTATAGCGGTCAAACTTTGGGAGCGTGCGTACAGTATCCCAATGTAACTGCTACGGCATTACCTTGCTCTTTAATTAGCCCGTTCGGATTTGGCGGGAAGAATAGGTGCAATTTTAGCGTTCCCCGTATAGCGGAAAGGCCTGGGAGAAAAACATTTGAAGCGGTATATTCGGGTCCGAATCACTCTTCCCATTCGGAATATGCGATAAAAAAAACCTCAGTTTATACATCCTGGTGTATGTTGTTTATGGTAACTCCACAGGGAAAGCGCGGACACAAGTATTGATGCCCGTGAGCAGTAGGGCATATCGATATGTACATATGTTCCAATTTTCGACGCTCTGCTCATAATTTCCGAGATATTAAAATGACATATTTTCAGATAAAGGGAGATAACTCCGTAGGGGAAACGTAGACACCATTCGTTATGCGACTAAGGCACACAACTCTTTGGCCCCAACATACGTACCAAGTTTTAGTGTCCTAGTCCTTATACTTTCCGAGTAATAGTGATCGCAAAATTGTCCAGTATAATAATAATAATAATGAAAAATAATCGTAAACTGACCACAACTCTGTCTAGAAACCTTGGACCGGTATGCGGATACCTTTATTTTTAGTAGACGTTAGATGCCTACCTTCGCTACAGATTTCGCGTTCCTACTGCAATTAGTTTATGAGTATATCCAAATAAACGGAAAACGACCTCAATAGAAAAACAATATACTTCCTTGGTTACATCATGGAAGTATAATAATAGTGAAAAATATCGTAAAAGGGCCATAACTCCATCAAGAAACATTGGACCGATATGCGAATACCTTTATTCTCTGTAGACGTTAGATGCCTACTTGCGCTAGAGATATCGCGTTCATGTTGCCATTAGTTTGTGAGTATTTCCAAATAAACGGAAAACGGCACCAATAGAAAAACAATATACTTCCTTGGTTACACCATGGAAGTATAATTAAAGAAATTCGAAGCTGTGGTACATCATCTTTGGCCCGAAGCCAGACGACTAATTTTGAAGTGAAAGAGGGGGCGAAGGTGTAATTTTTCCGACAATATCCGCGCGTGCGCGGATACCACGGCGCTCTGCGCCGAGGAGGGGGTGGGGGTGGTATGGAAGTGGGGTATCCCCCTTTCAAAGTTGAATTTTTTTGAATTTTCATAATTGAAATTGTACATTCTGGTGCAGTTTGGCATTTCAAAATATTATGTTGCACATTCTGGGAAAAAAGAATGAAACATGTATTAAAACACTCTGGTTTAACGCAAATGCATGGATGTATAGCATCTAAATAAGATACAATTAGGGTTGCTCATGCAAGTAAACAAAGATATGATAATTCACGAAATTCTGTCAGCAAACTAACAACTTAAGTTAATTATCTCACCTTTGGTCTTTATCATTTTGTCCAGTTGCAAGGCACGTGTCACATATAAAGAACAGTTTGTATCACACACAGTTCGGTAAATCCGATTATAACCCGTCGCAGAGAATGAGGGAAATGTTACGTTAATGCAATGTGTTCCCATAAGGGAAGTTATCTCGCAGTATGGTGAATATTGTCTGATCACTTATGGGTAATAACATCAATTGGAATATATACATGTAAACTGTCACATTAACTGCGAAATGAATCTATACTAACAATTTTCGTCTGTTTTTTGTTGTTGCGAAATGGTCTATGACTTTATCGCAGTCTATATCTTTCCTCGACAAACTGATGAACATTAGGTTGTCCAATCGATCATCCTTCATTGTGGTCCTTAGATAGGTTTTTATAAGTTTCATTCGACTAAACGGTCGCTCGGCACAAGCCGAAGAGACAGGAAGAATTACACATATCTGGAACAGAGTGACCAGATTGGGGAACGTACCACTTAACTTGTTAGCAACAATAAACTCAAGGAGATCAATCGGACTTTTGACATCGTCATGATTTTCCACGTTTGATATGTAGTCCTTGAAAAAAGTCTGAAAGTCTGTGAATTGGTCATTAATTGCTTTTGGGTTAACGTCCTTCTTGTAGAATTCGGCGAGTGTATGTATTTGTTCAGGTGCGTGTTCTTCTAAAATCCGAGAGGGCGAAAGATAGGAAAATTTTGCTACATCGTTGAAAAATGGATGAAAGCGAGTGTCCATTTCTCCGACCAGTGTGTCCAGGACTACCCTGAGTTTATCTTTTACTGTCAACTGAGTTCCCGTGATCATTCCAGTTTCAGGCTCGTCAAAGAAACGTTTTCGTTTGCGGCATCGCTTCGGAATTTCATTTTCAACAATGATATCGTTCTCTTCTGCGAAATTAATCACGCTATCGAAAAGAGCCGAGAATGAGTCATCTGATCGCACCGAGTTCAACGTAGCCTCCGTGACACTGATGAGATCTTTTGTCTTTAACATGTCGATGTCTCTTCCTTGAAGCTCCTTTGATAAGATATTGCATGATCTTAACACTTTCTCCCACAAAATGAGCATAAATATGAATTCTGTCGACTCCATCTTCTTCACGTAGCCACTGGCAGTACAGCTCCCCTTTGTATCGTTCTTCTCAACCCACTCTAAAGTAGCTATAAGTTCACTGAACAACTCCTTCACAGCTCTAACTGCGCTGTGCCGGGCATTCCATCGTGTTTCACACATTTTCTTCAGTGTACGAATTCGACAGTCATTTTCATCACAGCGAGTCCAAAGTTCATACAACCTGTTCCTGGCATTCATTATAAAGTCATACAATCCTGATAGAATGTAGAAAAATCCTTTCGATGTTTCATCTGTACAACTGTCGGAAAGAACCAGATTAAGGTTATGTGCATTACAGTGTATGTACGTTGCCAGTTTGTTCAACTCTCCTAAACGAGTTTGCAGTCCAGATTTGTTCCCACTCATAACTGCTGCGCCATCGTATCGTTGGCCTCTACAGTCTCCGAAATTGAGTCCCCACTCGCCAAGCTTTTCTAGAACACACTTGTATAAGTTTTCGGCATCCTCATTTATTTGCATGTTATATAAACACAGAAACTCTTCCTGAATTTTTCCTTTAGTCATGTCAACATATCTCACATTGAAAGACAGCTGGTTTTTCCTACTTCTGTCCGTCGAACCATCAATTATCAGGGAAAACAATTTGTTTTCTGTCAGCGGCTTCCTAGTGGATTCTCTTGTCACAACTGCGATTGAGGAAATAATTTCATTCTGAATATCGCTGCTCATGTAAGTTTCATTCCTCTTAGAATTTTCCACATTGTTCCGAAGGATGTCATCATATTTCGCTAAAATTTCACCGTTTCTAGGAAGTTGCCCTCATTTTCCGAAACTTGACCTCGGGTTTCTGAGTCCCCTCTAAACGCTAGATTTTGTTTAGCCAGGAACATGCATATGTCGATTAGTCTTTTCATAAACTTTCGGTTTTCATCTATTTTCTTCTCGTGTGCCCTCAACTGTTCGGCGCAAATACATCTGCCTGGCATGAGTCGAAGGCGGGTCTGCATCATTGTGCGAAGAGAGGTTTTGTGTGCTGATTAATTTTCGTGGTCCTCGATTTTTTCCGTTCCTTTGCGCCAATTTGATATCCCGAGAGATGGATCAGCCAAATGTTTTCGAAACGACTGCAGTTATCTGGAGGGAAAAAGCCATCAGGCAACGCAGAACATCCTATGGCACGCCGGAGAAAACACAAACCAATCTCTATCAAATTTTCCTCTCTTATACCATTCACTAATGCAACAACGCCCATCTTCGTTCTTCGGAAATTGGAATTTCCCATTCATCCCCGGCTGACACGGTCCACATTTCAAAACCTCTGCTATTAATTGTGGTGTCATGTGAACATTTATGAAATGAGCTGGATCTGTTGGAAATTCTAAGGATTTATCAAGCAGGCCAGAAAGACAAGCATTGGCGTCTGTTACTTATGTAACTCTATCTATCTTTGTTTCACTGTTCACAGAATCTTGATCACCGTCATCTTCATCGTGTGACTCATCCTGGTTAATTTCATTGCTTATGTTGACGTCGGAGGATCGTTGATCTTGATCTTGATTTGATTACAACGGTTTGTTGATTTGTAGCCCAATATCAGCCGAATCAGATTTCTTCGAAAAACTAGCAGCGAACGGGTTAGCTGGCTTCGAAAAACTGGCAGCAAACGGGTTAGCTGGTGCTCCTTTGTCCTTTATTGGAATGGCCTTATGATACTTCACTTCTTCTGGGTGGTACTTCAAATTGTGCCTCGTCCTATAGTCACTATCAAAAGCTAGCGAATCCACACCACACAATAGACAAATAATTTTTCGACGTTTTGGTTTGGGAGGCATTTTGGATAGAATGATTTGAATGCACAGAGTATTATATTCAAGGGAATCAAGACATATCACTCCAAGAATCATAAACCTGTCGATGTGGAAACAAACTGCTATGACATGACAATCCTGGCACTTTGTAGCTAACTAATGGGTACCACGCTGCTAAGTTGTCAAACAATAAAGATCTATCTTGTGGTTTATCAGATAAAGCTAAAGACCACAGAGCCAACAAGTCATAAAGTTAACTGGTTTATCCGCCTCAGTATTGGGGGACTCCCTGCTGTCTGCATTGATTAATGGGTTCTTTAATAATAAGAAAACTAATGTTAAGTCCAAGAACAAGGTGATAAATGGTCGGAATTTGAGATGGCATGTCGGAATTAAGCTCCCTCTCTCCCTTTAAATCTAGTCATCATGGGTTAGCATTCATTTTCCGACGGCATGATAAATTTTCCGACAGAAACGTTCACAGCGGGGCGGTTCGCCCCTCCTGCACCCCCACCAGGGGGTGCAGGAGTCTTTGGACAATTATGACAGTCGTAATAGTCGTGTATGTTGAATGTACATTCACGTAGAAACCAACGCGCTGTACTTCCGTAGCATAATGATGCAGTTCAAAGAAACTTTGACTACATCACAGACCAACAGCTGAAGTATGTGATCGTAGTGACAGTAAATAATCCATTTATTTCAATTCGCGAAAATATGTGACAATATTACACAAAGAATGGTATACATTATCTAAGTTTCATATGGATTATAATAATTGTACTTATATAGCACCTATCCCCGCGAGGGCCAAATCGCTTCACGTTATTAACCCCAGCTGTTGAGTAATGCCGAGTCTTCTGCATGCTGCCATGCATTTTATATGCTCTTCGCAAGAGCGGCTTAAACATACCGCTACAACCAGGTTCCTATTTCTCGTCTAGGTACGGGGATAAGACCTTGCGATACAGCTCTATAGTTATTACTTTTTAGCAGCGCCACCTGTCCGTCGAGAGGATTGGTCTGATAGCAGGTTCTGATAGCTCTGTATAATTATGATGAAATCCAGGCAGTTTGCATGATATACATTGGTATTACTAACACATAATCGATTTATTATTGACTATCATGAATGGGTGTTATTGGAATATGAATAAAATGTACTCACAAAGTTAAAGATGGCTGACTTTCAGGAGTTTTCTATGCTTACGTTTGCCTTTGGTTGACTTAATCTCCTGATTTAGGAATTTCAGAGTTGCATATATTCTTCATATCAGAAAAATGCCAATGATCTTTCTATTTAAAGGAGAACAACATGGAATTTGAGTTCGTCTGCGCCACTCATGGCATTTGTTAATCGCAAATGTATTTTCCCTTGATATAATAGATTTGGAAATATCTGTAGGAACATATACTGTTCATGAAAACTAATTTTGTGAATGCTGCTTGACTCGGGATGTTAAGAACTCCCAATATTCCCTTTGCCTTGGCTAGGACATTCCAAATAGAAAATATTTTCGTTTTATCTCCATCGGCATCTCTTGACTGTTCAATTAGGGGTTCGCATCAAATACAATTAGGGTGCCCTTTAACTGAATTTGCAATACAATATCCGGCAATATACAGTAGTGTGTTGCTCGTGAGTAGTAATGCCATAATGCCAATAACAGGGAACAGGGAAGTCTTCAACTTGTGCGTTACATGTGTAATTCAGTTGGAAAAGAAGTCAAGAGAGGACACAGTAAATGTGGTATAAAGTTGTCTGATTAGAGATCGAAAAATATTTTGATGATATGCAGATTATTGAGATTATTCCGTATTGGCGGCAGGTGCCATCCTTCTTCATGTCACAACACCAATCAGATATAATATTAAATTCGAAAGAGTTACCCCAGGACGTATATATGTATATGACAGTAACATTTTTCACTTACCATGTTTAAACTAGTATATATTAGATATATTCATGCCCAGTTAAAGCGACACATATCAGTCCTCAATTCAAAGATAGCAATGGCTCGCTTTGATCAATTCTGGAAATGAAAATAAGTCGATAAGAGATGCGTACAGACTATATGCACTACTGAACGGTAGGAGTACCGAAGTAATATAAACGCATTATGTTTCGCCTTACCGTGCATACACCATTTCTTAATTACTACACTATCCGGATATATCTGCATGTACATGTAACTAAGAATTGCTACAATGTGTCATGCTGTTGAAAAGTGATATTATTTTCTTTCTGCGGCGAAAATATCTGAATATTTCTCGGGCTGCGTATTTTCTGTATGTATCAGTATATATGTCATATAACTGAACGTGATACAATTATATAATGTGATGATACCCACCCCAGTTGGCTGTATTTCAGGAACGATAACTCTATTCTCCGCAGTACTCCCGTCTAGACAGTTTGACCTACATTCTCTGCAGTACTACCGTTGGTGTTTGACCTATATTCTACGCCCACGCGTCGGTCTACTTGTACCGGTTGGACATGTCCGGACATGACCCGCTGGTTATATCCAGACTTTTCCATATGAATGGTATAGTATCTACATGTATATCACGTGATGATCTCGGTGGGGTAGCTTCAGTCTTTAATTTTAAAGGGACACTAGGCTCTCACTGGGGATGATTATTAAAGTGACACTCACTATGGATGAATGTTAAAGTAACGCATGGCGCACACTGTGGGATAATGTTAAAGTGACACTCGCATTGAAAACTTCAAAAAGTTCAAAAAGTTCAAAAATTTCAAAAAGTTCAAAAAGTTCAAAAATTTCAAAAATTTCAAAAATTTCAAAAAGTTCAAAAATTTCAAAAACTTACAAAAGTTCAAAAATTTCGAAAAACTTCAAAAACTTAAAAAAAATTCAAAAACTTAAAAAACTTCACAAATTTCACAAATTTCAAAAAACTTCAAAAATTAAACAAAATTCAGGATTTAGTCATAAATGTGACCCGCTATATCAAATCCAGTCGGAAGTCGGGATTTTTTTTATCCTGTGCCAATGCATTCTCTTATATATGCGAGTCAACCAGCCGGCGGCGGCGGCGGCGGCGGCGGCGGCCGTAATGCGCATGTCAACGCCGCGCCGCCGCCGCCGGCGGCGGCGGCAACTACATAATCCTATGGCATGCAAAGAAATTGGCGGCGGCGCTGCCGCCGGCGGTTCAGGATTTAGTCAAAAATATGGCTTGTTTCCATTCATCGGAAAGCTATGGGGGTACGGTGGTGAGCGCCACTGAAAAAAGCAAGTGAGCGAGGGAAAAAAGAGAAAAATAACATGACAAGTAGTACATAGTACAATTTATTATATTAACTATTCACAGTCACTTTCGTCCGAATTGTCATCACAGGAATCAACCTTTTTTATTTTTAATGAAGAATCACCATAACTCCATACTATTCCAAATGTCCATACGAGTTCATAATCTAAATCTGAAACAGGTCTAGTGTTTTTTACAATATAATCCAAAGACACTTTTTCTTCAAATAACTTTTCAACAGTGAAAATTGTACATGGTTCTCGGAGAATAATGTATCCATATATTCTCGTCACCTCTTCGAATTTCAAAGTTTTTTCATTGAGAATCCTGTCTTGATATTCAGCAAAGCGAGTAAAATTATTTCCAACTAATTCACGAATTGCGTTTATTTCGTTTTTAGGAACACCATGAAATATCCAATAATCTGAAAACATTTGATCCAATATATCCATTAAGAAATCAGTTTCAAATTCTGATCTCTCAATCAAACATCTCAGTCGACTCTGTCCCTCAGAGAAATGTCCGTTTAGCAAAGTCTCCATTATAATTCTACTTTCCCTCAAAAACCAAGCTTGCTTAAGTTCTTGTTTGATTTCTTGATCCATTTTTGACATTTCGATCAAATTATTATAAATTTTCAAAAGCATCTCTGCTGGTAACACATCAATTCCATCCATAAGGAATTGTGTTGTATTCACCCACAACAAGTCGTTTGGTGTACACAGATCGGAATGTTTTTGTTTGCTCTTCACTAATTACTTCTCGGTTCTTTGTGCGTTTAATTCTGCATGGATAGTTTATGACACGTTGAAAATTTAGCCGGTCGTTAACACATTCAACCATTGAATGAAAATTTATTTGCTGGTATCTGTTGCTGTTCCACACGTGGCGTCACATTTCCTGCATACAGTGGAGTCGACATTTGCGTTGTTGCAGGAACATGGATCCACGAGTCGACCAGCCGCCCGCGGCGGCGGCGGCGGCGGCGGCGGCTGTAATGCGCATGTCAACGCCGCGCCGCCGGCGGCGGCGGCGGCAACTACATAATCCTATGGCATGCAAAGAAATTGGCGGCGGCGGTTAAGGATTTAGTCAGTGATGATACTGTTGTTGTTGTTGTTGGTGGTGTTGTTGGTGTTGTTGTTGTTGTTGTGGCTGATGATACTGTTGTTGTTGTTGTTGTTCTGAAGGCGTGTGTTTAACTTTGATATGACGCTTCAAACTATCTTGCCAAGCATAGACACTTAAGCACTCTTCACATTGATACTTCATTTTCCTATATAATCAGTGAAATCGAGCATTCTTCTATGCACCTATATTTATATAGAACAGAAACAAGGGAAACGTGGTGGACTAGTTAACTAGTTCAGGCTGTCGTTCACAACGTCTCTTAGTGTTGTTTGTACTGGATACAAATTTATCACATTGGCTACAATACAACCTACCTATCCAAATGTCAATGCAATTATGAGTGAATTCAATATGAGAGTATATATATAAGCATTTGTATCGACATCTCGTGAATCTATCGAAATATCTTACTTCTCTTTCCAAATTGCGTAATAATTATGTTGAGGTTCAGTGGGTACGTCCTATATATCCAGCTGAAGGCAGAATGGACAATTGCTTCCTCTGATGTAGTTAGTTTGAATCAGTAAACATATGCACATGATTGTGTCTGTGCAACTTGAAACAATACAATTAAAATCTGGTCGTTTTCGGCGGCGGCCGTAATGCGCATGTCAACGCCGCGCCGCCGGCGGCGGCGGCGGCGGCGGCGGCGGCGGCGGCGGTTAAGGATTTAGTCACAAATATGGCTTGTTTCCATTCATCGGAAAACTATGGGGGTAAGGTGTTTCATTTCTAATTTTAGATGTTAAATGTGCCGACATTGTTCTTTGTTGTTGTAAAAAAATTGGCGCGGCGGCAGTGAGGGGGTGATGGGGGCCGCACTCGCGCCAATTTCAAGTTCAAAAATTTCAAAAATTTCAAAAAGTTCAAAAAGTTCAAAAAGTTCAAAAATTTCAAAAACTTACAAAAGTTCAAAAATTTCGAAAAACTTTTTGAAGTTTTCAATGCGAGTGTCACTTTAACATTATCCCACAGTGTGCGCCATGCGTTACTTTAACATTCATCCATAGTGAGTGTCACTTTAATAATCATCCCCAGTGAGAGCCTAGTGTCCCTTTAAAATTAAAGACTGAAGCTACCCCACCGAGATCATCACGTGATATACATGTAGATACTATACCATTCATATGGAAAAGTCTGGATATAACCAGCGGGTCATGTCCGGACATGTCCAACCGGTACAAGTAGACCGACGCGTGGGCGGAGAATATAGGTCAAACTCCAACGGAAGTACTGCGGAGTAAAAGTCGGATAGAGTTATCGTTCCTGATTTGAGGCCAAACAGGCCCTGTATCATCAATAATGTGAGGCATGGCAATTATGGGTCACAATAATGTTGTTCACGTGTTCTAGAATATTCTTGACAGAGCTCAACAACAATGCTGTCATCCGAGCGGGAGTGTGGTCGATCGGATACGTGGATGAAATGATCCTACATGTACCTCAAAGAGGAAACTGTCGACAGAAATGCTGTCCAAACACCGATCATGTTCACAAAGGCACGCCGATTATTTACCTGCAAAACTCGATGCTTTGTTATCTAGATCAAGGCGGTCAAATGAATACAGAAGCAAAACGAAAGACGATGACCCCAGTGTGCACGGCATCGGACATTTGTCGACACTAGACGAACCGGAATACCAAATTGAACTCAATAGTATAGCATTGCTTCTCAATCTATGATGCAAATAAATCCACCACAATTTTATTATATTGTTGGCGTTTGAATAGAACACCTTTCTAACAAATGAACATAACTCTTTTAACTCTTTCTTTATTAAATAGCATTGACGAGTAGTTCCCGTAGGAAGTGTTCAGGTAATAAGTTCAACAAACGGCCAAGCTTGTTGAACTTATTATCTGAACATTTCTCACCGATGAATAGAATCCTTCAGCACTGGTAATATCTTTATCTTGTCCGCTTATGCAGGTATTTCCTAACCACCAATCCAGTTTTGTATATTCTTATATAACTGAATGGGAGAATCAATTTAGTAAAGAAAGGAAATTCATGCCTCAATTAGGACGTGTCATTCTCCCGTATTTGTCAATTTGCAAGTTCCGGATATCAAAATATGCGAATAAATACACGAAACGCTAAAATACAGCTTTACTTACGATGAGCAGACTCGTCGAAGTCACTCAACTGAAGTGGATATGTATTTCAGGGTGACCTCCATATGGGAGACCATCGAATTATTCTGACATTTCACAATTTAATTTCACCCTGCAGCTAAGATTTATTGGGAAAATTTGCTGTCGAACATTTACAGGCTTGTTTAAGACAACCTCCAGATGACAGAGATTGAATTTGAAAGGTTTTCGATGAAACATTCGAAATGCGATGTACTTATAAATATTGCAATAATAAGTGAGCTGCATGGCGCTTGAAAAACGACGGGAATAGCCATAATAGATTACAAGAAAAGAAGATCGCCCATGAATTATTTTACAAAAAATTAGTGACGTACATTGGGGAAATGTTATAAATTTAATATTATAACTTCAAATACACGCATCTATCAGAACGAGATATCTGGTGTACTCACGACCAAGCACATGGTGCTTGCATGGCCAAATTAGCCCTAGATATGAAGCCTGGTCGTGCATGTACATGATAATTACCTGCTCATAAATGTGGGTTATATGGTATGCCGATAGATTCAAATCGTGACATCCCATATGCAGTCGGACAGATGCGGGCTGTAACGTATTCCAAAGACTTTAGTGATGCAAAGTGTAAATCCAAGATGGACGCTGAGGTTCATGTTTCCGGAATTCGGAAAAGAAACGTTAGCTTATTTAGTTGTCACCACAAATATACATATGCAATTTGAGAAATATCAAATAGAAGATGCTGCCTATATATTCAAATGGAATAAAAGTATGTATACCAACCCCTCGTACCACGACGCTGTGACCAGCCATGAGAACATACACATGGAATGTTCAAACCGACCTGACAGTGTTGCATGTAATATAAGTAAACGTACACCCCAACCTCTGTGCCACGCCTATGTGGCGACGTGATCAGCCTTGATGATATACACACGAAATAATCAAACAGAACAGACAGTGTCACATGCAATATAAGTACGCACACCCTAACCACATGTCTCTACATGGGACATATTGTGACATGTGAAAACATGCACATGAAATGTTCAAACAGACATGGTCCCATGCAATATAAGTGCGTACACGCCAATCCCATGTCGCCGCGTCCCTACATGTAACCAGTCATGAGAACATGCACATGAAATTGTCAAACAGAACCGGCAGTGTCACAATAAATATTATAAAAAAAGTACATACTGCACCCAACCGCCTGTCGCCGGGTCCCTACGTGTGATGACCAGACGTGAAAACATGCACATGAAATTTCAAATAGACCCAATAGTGTCCGATACAATATAAGCTGTGTACGTACACCCTAACCCCTGACACTTTCCCTACTTGTGACCCGCCATGAACACACGCACATGGTATTGAGTTTAATGTTTTAATTCACATTTTTTTTAAACCTATATACTTTACGAAAGGTCAGTAATAATATTAACTATTCTACTTTTAATTAACTATTAACTATTAATGTACAAAATATCGTATAAATGTTTACTTCATTTCACGTCACAAACTTCATTTAAAATACTCATTAAGTGGTTACCAAGAACAAGTATAAAATTTATAATTGAACATTACCGCTTTTAAAAGAGAGAGATATATAGCTAACATGTATAGTATATACCGTGTAATTTAGTAGAACACGTTATTCAATACATCATACTGTGTATCAGATTTTAAAAGTATTTCTTTGTAAAATAATTCATGGGCGGTCTGATGCATGCATTTTTATTTCTTGTTACTGATTGTTCTCGGTATACAGACGTACCATTGGCACATGTCAATATATATTTGGCTGGTTTGATCCGATTCGCAGCTGGATTAATACGATTCCATATGATAACACAGAAAAGCAATGGTAATTTCGGGTTAACGTTTACTCATATTGGTAAACCAAGAGACACATGTTAACCAACTTTCTTACCTTATTCAACCTTTCCTGTGTGATACTGAGTGTGAGATCAATATAATTAAAAAGAATTCTAGGAAAAACCATTTCTGTTTTTTGGTGGGCAAGATTTTTCCTTGGCTTCCAAGAGGCCCCAATTTCTTAAAATTCTCAGCAAAGTAACAAAGGCTTCTGATGAATGGTCTTGTGTCTGGGCACCAACCAGATCATCAATATAATTAAAATTGGACAATGTGCCATTCTGATCAAATAAGCAAGAGCAATGGCCACTCTTACAAATAGCTGCAGATGATCTCAGCCCCATACTTAAGACAAGGTCACAATAAATATTTCCATATATTTTGAAGGCAACTAAATTAATATCCCTTGGATCTATTGTACTTTGTCTATATGTTCTCTGTAAATCAAGTTTATACATTTTGGCTCCAATGACAGCTATTCTAATCAGTTCTACTAAATCGTCCATGTTAGGATAAGTAAAATTAACCCTCTCCTCCCCGAGATATTCATTATTCGGAATCCCATCATTGACAGAGTTTCCCGGAGGGAAACTTAAATCAAGAATGACTCTCATTTCGGATGAATTGCCTTTTGGAACAGTCTTAAGTGGGCTTATTTCGATATGCTTGAAATAATCTGATTGATAGTTAACCATTTTTTCTAAGTACTTCCTCTGGTCCATTTGATACTTTTTAACCCCTTAATGGTTTATTTGGAAAGATAATCTCTCTACTCTCTATTTCCAGTATAGCCTATGGGAAATCCAAATTCCAAAAATCCAACACCGCCAACATCTTCATAATTCATAAGCATTTGCTTGATATTATCCAGTTTCAAATGAGTTTGTAATGGTATCCTACAACCTTCAAAATTTTATATCCCTGAATCTGAAATTACCTTATGTATGTCTAAAATGTGACCCTGGAATGAATGATCATTTGGAGAATGGGGAATTTTTGGTTGGTTTTGTCAGATTCTCTTTCTCTTTATGAGCTTTATCTAATTTAGAGAATATTTTCTGACGGCTTCCAACGGAGACTTCTTCCAGCTCCGGAACGAACGCCGACGCCAATGGATTCAATGTGACTTCTTTAACCTGAATAATTTTGTTGTTATTAACTAAATGTTCCTGATTCACATCCACTTCTGACAAAGAAATGTTTTAGATCGAAAGGGGCGTATTTCTTATGCAAGCCGAAATTTAAAAATCTGAATCAATGATATTGCGATCAATCAGGGGGCTTGAAGTGTTACTGCTTTCCCCCGTGTTACACTCAATTTCGACCGAACCATTCTTTGTCATATACATGTATTCGGGATAAAACAAATTTGCTGCTGGATTTAATTCTGCAATCTTTAATTGTGAACATTGTTTATCTAGTCACCAATTTCTAGAGGGACACACGTTGGACGACTCTGCGTGAAAAGCCTTTTCTCTTTTGACTTGCCAGCAAGTGGCACACAAATGTTCCAATGACCTTGGTTGCCCCTAATAAATACAGGATGTGGAGCCTGTGAAAAACACTCCCCCTGTTGTATATTGAACAAAACCAAGGTCACTGTGGCAGCTACTCATGACTAACTCTAGAATTTGAACTCTAGAGAGAAATCAATACTAGAGTTACCCCACTTAGGTCTATAATTTGATTAGGTTTAGTCCTAACATATTTGTCGAGATTAGGCGTTTCAATATTAGCAGTGCCAGCCACGTCTAAATGGTCCTGAAGCATTGTACCCGTTCCTGTTTCATTAACGATCAACTTCTTTGAATTTTCCCTTTATGGACCCCGTCATAATCTACAGCTTTTGTTTCCCGTCTGGATCGAGTCATGGCGGCGATTCTGTCATGCTGGTTACGACAACGCTGCTTCTCTGCTCTAACCGATACACAAATCGGTTGTTTCAATCAAATCAAATCAAGAAAAAATTCAACTCGCCCTGTCAAATTGGAGGACCTTGCTAAGTTGGAGTCGATTTAATGAACACAGGATGTGGATAAAATACCTTAATTATTACTCGGGAACCCGCAACGTAGATTCCAAACATATAATTTATCTACCATTTCCTCTGAAATTCCCTGATACAATTGGCGATAACGAACTGGCAATAAAAACATATGTATCGTTATATATTGTTGTTGCTATATTGCGCACGTGACGTCCTTGACTGGTTAAAAGCGCGCACATGACGGACTATTTCATTGACCGGCACTCAAGTATTTGTGCATGTGTTTGTTTACGTTCGCAACTTACGAACCCATGACAACGAAATGAAAACATAATTTATTGGGCATTCGATTCCATGAAAATACAAGCTATTACCCATTTGATTAAGTTATTATTTGTAGACTAGATTAGGAGTTAGAAATCTGTCATTAATTCGAAGTTGTCTCTATTTTAGTTGATTTTGAATTTTTTTGGTTATTAATTTATTTATTCGCACCGATATTAATATCAGACTGCGCAACATCCAATCGTCTGAAAATATCTGCGTTTCGTAAACTAATATAAATAATAAACTTGAGATGGATTTCGGCGACAATTGGATCGATAATCAGACTGATTTACTAAACTGTTCACTTGATTCGTGAATCTACTCAAAGATATGATTTTAATCTAGACGCCAGTGTTCTTGCCAGTGTTTCTCCTACACCAGCACCGCTATGGGGTTTTGTCAGGAGGCCACCATCAGTAGCATCCACGGTAACCACAACAACGAGTACATGTACATCAAATAATCAAAAGAACCCTAGCTTTATTGACGTGAGTGATATGGATGCACACACGTTCATCAATTAGTCCAGGAGATATTGGTTGACCTCTGCACCCCCCAGGACTTAACTTCACCCAACTAATTTTCTTCCTTAAGGTCTCCTCTAATTTTTTTCACATGTTAACAAGAAAAAAAGTGGCCGCAGAGACTCCAGACAAGATGGCATCCATCATGGCGGCCATTCTTTTTAAATGCACCAGGTCTCTTTGATCGCCTTATAGTAAAGATGGTGTCACATGCCGTCTTGTTTTCCGCTCGATTAGCTATCTTAATATACAACCCTTACAAATTAGGCACAAATCCGACACCAGAATCCAATATGGCGGCCAAGATGGCCGCCGAAATGTGAAAATATGCTATTTTTCTGTCATGTTACCACCTTTCGTTTGTCTCTGTGGGAAAATGTTATAATTTTTGCGTCATGTTATACATTTATCATATAGAGGAGTCATTGTCGAATACATAGGGACCATAATATGCATTCATTGCGGGATATTTTTGTCCGATATCACGTTTTCCCAAATGCCGGTATCATAGGTCAAAGCCGAATCTCCGTTAATAACGCGATGTTATGTTTCGAATCAATGAATGTTATTGCTATTATAACAACACCCATGCATATATATTTGCAGAAGATACTCGAGCTAGGATTCCTCTTTTACCTGAGTTGAGGAATATTCACCCAAATCCAAGATGGCGACCAAAATGGCCACCAGAAATAAAAAATCGCTGAAAATCGCTGATTTTAACATCAGTGAGCATTATTGTCATGACAACTCCACACCTGCTTACTATTGTAAGTTGGGAACACTTAGGCGAAGAACTTTCCGTGTACCATATCCAAATAAACGTCCCCCAAATCCAAAATGGCGCCCACAATGGCGGACAGATTTTGAAAAATCACCGAAATTCCCTCATATTCACATCATTGGGCATTATTGTCGCGACAACTGCATCCATGCGTACCATTGAGTTGGAAATACTGAGGTGAAGTAATTACCTTACATCTCATGCAAGAAATGGTTTTCCAAATCGAAGATGGCGGCCAAATTGGCGACCGAAATTTGAAAACACGCCTACATTCCTTTACTTTCTTATGATGGGCGTTATTGTTTCGCGATTTCTACCCACCATTACATGTTGATATGTATGAATTATTCATTAGTGTTTGGCAAGTGATACTCACAGTCAATATGGCGGCCAAACTTGTGGGCAGAAATTGAAAAGAAGCCGATATTATCACATACTAATTTCAACTTTTTGTCATAATATTAATTTGTATAAACGAAACGGTTCATAATATAAGCCATCTATTAGTTCCAATGTAAGTCGTGGCCTTTTGGAAGGATGAAAACCCACAATCGCGATATGGCATTTCAAAATCCATTCTCCACTAAGGGCTCATACTGGCCGTAACCGTATATAGGTGCGCCGAATAGTCATATTATGACTTCCAAGAATCAAAACAACAGTACCTGAGCTTATTCTGAATTGCCACATTCAGCATTATCTAGACTCGTTTCCGTCTCTTCGTCAGATTAATCTATCTCACTCACAACAACAGTTCACTACTCTTCTTTGTAGAAGGGTGCCACTAATCGGAATGTTTCAAACAATACATATGCCGGTGTCCAGCTCACGTGTTTGTTTCGAAAGCTTCATTCGTGGTATAGCTTATGGTATAATTCAGATGCTACATATGGGGTATATGCGTCATCTTGTGCGATACACTATAAAGGTATTCGGTCGATGCGTATACTAGCTTTCAGAAGGACCTATCTATCTGCGTATTGTCAGCTTTGGTGACCTAATGTGGATAACAACGTGTACACCTGGTGATTTTCCCAAAACAGCCACTTCTCAATATATGGTTCATCAATTCACATACCCATCTAATGCACTGACGTACCCGAACAACTTCTGTATATGGCTTCGAATGTTGAAAGCCCGACATTTGACGGATGCATTTCTGCTAAGGCGTAGAAGACCATAATGCATAATATACCCAAACTCCTTGAACATGATCATAAGAACAAGCTTGTTGGCGTCCAGCAATCGTCTCACCGAACAGTTCCAAGCAGATGATAACAATACACACGGTGCTAGTTTGTGGGTATGTGTCATGATAGTGGAAATGAAATTGGACCACGACTGCACCGCCCCTTATTTTGTTATGTTTTAGATTCAGACAGGATCTCATGTGTGGCTTTGCTTTCCTTGTGAGCTAAGATTGTATGTTCCCATCCGTTTGGAAGCCGTCCTTAAACAACTGGACCAGGAGTATGCCATTGGCTACTGCTGTATAAGCCCCACCAAGACAGGGGTACAGTCTTAAAGGCGATACATTTGATAGTTGGTTGATATGTCATACTCACGCTGGGTGGTATGGTTCAAGAAAGTACAAATGCCATCAACAAAAGGGTGAAATGTTCAACGCGAAAAACATCCAGAGGAATGTTACGTTGATGAGCTCTTGCATTCAGTTCAACAAACGTTGGTACACCAAGTGATTTCTTGGTAACATCACCATTGCGACCATTTTCCTACATGAGACATTAACTACTATATTATAAAGTTATATATATAAAGCTATATGATCATAAAGGTCGCGTTCCCCAACGTCCACAGCCATTGCCATCGAGACTGTAAATTGTTCTTTAAATACATAGTGAAATAAATGCACCACAGTTCCTGACATTTTCTTGAATAATACCACCCACATACTGACACTAACCCCGAGAGAGGATAACAAAACACGCATACATTCATGCTATAAAGAAATTATCATTTAGTCCATTCGACTGTTTTGAGAGGCTAGCATAGTATTATCCAGACAAAAGTGTACGTAGTTGAATCAGAAAGGCTTCGAAACGGATGTGGAAATACAATCTTACCACACCAAATAAAACCGACACGCATGACATTCGATATCTTAAACATGGACCAGGTGTAGGGGTGGTGTATACAGTGGCCCATTTCATTCCCACTATCATGGCGCATGTCCACAAACTGGGAGATATTCGACGAGACAACTGCGGGGCGTCACACAGTTTGCTTCGGATAATGGTCAAGAAGTGTGGGTAGTCTGTACACTAGAGTCTTCTCCTTAGCAGATAGACATCTATCCAAGGGAATGAGACCTAGCAACCTTCGAAACACTGTCGAAGTTGTCCACATATGCCAATGCGTTCGCTGAGTTTGTGAGTTGACGAACCATCTATTGAGAAGTGACTAGCTAACTGGTTCGCCAGGTGTACATGTCGTTATCTCATGGGGTATGAGACACATACATAGAGATGACCTTCTGTAAGCTTGTATACTCCTAGTTCAAGATGACGCACAAATATCATAGTTAGCAAATATTTAAAATCGTAAGCTAGACACCGGAAAATGAATTGTTTGAAACGTTATGATTAAAGGGACCCTACTCCCAGGAAGTGGTGAATACTTTGTCGGTGTGAGCAACCTAGATTTATCAGACAAAGAAATGGAAGCTGGTCCAGATCATAATGGACGTGACGTGGCAAATCAGAATCTGTTATCAGGTCATTGTTCTGATATAACTGTTTGGCGCACCTGCGCTTACGGCCATTATCGGCGCTAAGTGGAGACTGGATATCGAAATGCCACATCGCGATATTAATTGTGGTTGTTCATCTTTCCAGAAGGATACGAGCTATGTTATGCGTTTTGATACCTTTAAGTTGAACTAGTAGATGGTTTATGTACAGTTTCGTCCATACATACCGATATTATGACAAAAAGTTGAAATTAATATGTGAATATATCGATTTCTTTTCAATTTCTAGCCGCCAATTTAGCAGCGATCTTGGCTGTGAGTATCAATTGCCAAACCATAATGAATACTTCATGTCACTATTCCATATCAACATGTAATGGTGGATAGAAATCGCGAAACAATAACGCCCATCGTAAGAAAGTAAAGGAATGTAGATTTCTTTTCAAATTTCGGTCGCCATTTTGGCCACCATCTTCGATTTGGAAAACAATTTCTGGCATGAGATCTAATGTAATTACTTCACCTCAGTATTTCCAACTCAATTGTAAGCATGGGTGGAGTTGTCTCGACAATAATGCCCAATGATGTGAATATGAGGGAATTTCGGTGATTTTTCAAAATCTGTCCGCCATTGTGGGCGCCATTTTGGGTTTGGGGGACTTTTATTTGGATACGGTACAAGGAAAGTTCTTCGCCTAAGTGTTCCCAACTCACAATAGTAAGCAGGTGTGGAGTTGTCATGACAATAATGTTCACTGATGTTAAAATTTGCGATTTTCGGCGAATTTTATTTCTGGTGGCCATTTTGGCCGCCATCTTGGATTTGAGTAAATATTCCTCAACTCAGGTATAAGAGGAATCCTAGCTTGAGTATCTCCTGCATATGCATGGGTGTTGTTATGATAGCAATAACATTCATTGATTCGAAACATTACATCGCTTTATTAACGTAGATTCGGCTTTGACCTATTATACCGGCATTTGGGAAAACGTGATATCGGACAAAAATATCCCGCAATGAATGCATATTATTGACCCCATGTGGTCGCCAATGACTCCTCTATATGATAAATGTATAACATGACGCAAAGATGCCAACATTTTCCCACAGAGACAAACGAAAGGTGGTAACATGTCAGAAAACTAGCATTGCCACTTTTTTTCTGGTTAAAAACTGAAAAACATTAGAGGAGACCTTAAGGAAGAAAATTAGTGGGGTGAAGTTAAGTCCTTGGGGGGGGGGGTGCTCAAGAAAAACTCAAGAAAACTAATCGTCGGACAAGAATCGAACGATTTTGGCTTATAAAAAACTCTTAAAAATGAAATTGGTGTGGTGGATTTGGTCACACGAATGGTAGATAAACACAATGTATCTACCAACTCATGTATCGCGACTCGGCTGGTTTTCATATTAAAATAGCGACTCGGCGACCAAGGTCGCCTCGTCGCTATATGACCACGAAAACCAGCCTCGTCGCGATACATGAGTCGGTACAAACACATTGTGTATATAACACATATTTACCGATAAAATACCGACATTTTGTCAAATACCTTCACCACGGGTATTGATAGTTACGCCATCACGGTCCTTCTCATGACCCTCTGTTGGTGGCAACCCGGGAGCTGGATACTACCAACTCTGGTGTCCACCACCGGGGACACCAGAGGGAGGAAATGGAAGGGGAAGACGCCGGCTCAGAGAAGAAGGTCTGCACCTCGGATGGCTGAATGGAAGAAGATCATCAGCATCATCAGCAGCCTCTTCCCACTCGGCGATGGAGAAGGCAGAATATCATCCCTTCACTACAAAAGCTGCTAGCATCCGGACAGTACGGAGACGGTCTGAGAGACGTCCAAACCCCTAGTCCCGTGCTGGACAGCCGACTGATGACATCAAGCCGGCTTCGGTTGCTTCCGCGATTGACAGTGAAACATCTTTCTGTCCGATGACTCCGGAGTCATCCCCTACCAGAGACAATAACAACAGTACCTCTGCCGCGGCATTAATCCGGAGATTCTGAATATCGTCAAAAAACACAGGCCGAATATACGGAAGTCATAGAGAGAAATAAGCAGAAACACCGACTACTCGACCAACAAGTTGAAAAAGCCGGCTCTCAACTAACAAGTCATCAACAGGACATAGAAAGAAAAAGAATTCAACCAAAAAGAAGAAATAATTTAAATCATTCTCACATCATCTTCATTTCATGTTCAATGTAAAACCATTGCGTGCCCCCCTTCCCAAATTCCAAATTGGGTTGTAGGAAAGGGGTGTCGCCTCTTCTAAATCCTCCTGGATATATACATATTTGCCAGTCGGCTTTGCCTATATTTCTGCGTAATTTTACTTTGGCTTTGCTAATTTTAAATGTTGTTAATTCTAGTTAGAGCGGGAGGTGGTTTCAATGCCGAGTTTGGCAGCTCCCTCCGTAGCGATCGCGTGATGTAGAATATCCAATTTGTTTGTGCTATATGGACAGTGGATTTTGTATTGGGAATTTGGTTATAAGCAAGAAATCATTTCAATTCTCTCAAAATCTGACCTTAAGTCACCCAAAATTCTAGAATCAGCTGTAATAAACATATCCGAAATACTAAACAACGCACTAAACTTAGCATGCAAAAAAAAAAGGGAGGTAAAAACTCACGTTTAAATGTTATGTCAACGATCATATCGATGAAAATTGAGAACTCTTTGCACCACTACTAAAAGACAAAGTCGAATCGGGTGACAAAAATCCCCTAATGGCCGAAATCGATTTACAAGAGGTCAGAAAGAATCTGAGCTGGGGTAAACCTAACAAAGCACCCGGCGACGACGATATCACGTACTGCGTAATCAGACAAGCGACGAACGAGCTGTTCAAAAGACTCACGAGTCTATATAACCAATCCCTGAGACTGGGTTACTTTCCCAAAGTATGGAAAACTTCCACCGGGATAATGATTCCTAAGCCCGGGAAAGTCCATTCAATTCCAACAAATTACATGGCTATCAGTTTACTAAAATTCACTGGCAAACGTTTCGAAAGAATCATTAGCAGCCGTATAAAGACTCATCTAGAGAGCATTGATTTGTTCAACAAATATCAAAGGGCTTATAGAAGTGGAAAAGAGGGCATATAACACGTATATAGACTAACGGAAGACAGCAGAACAACAATGAGTCGGGGATGGGAAACTGGGGCCATATTCCTCGATGTAGAAAAAGCTTTCGACTCTGTATGGCACAATGGACTTAGATACAATCTCAGAACACGCACAGAACTACCACACAAAAAATAGTTAGACTTCTCTCATCGCTCTTAACACACAGAAACATCGCCGTAAGAATAAAGGACGAAATCTCAGAATTGTCAACGTTAAGGCTGGCACCCACATGGGTCAGACTTAAGCTCTCCTTTTTAATCTACGTCAACGATATCACAACAGACCCAACAAAAAGCGTACACGCATCACAATTTTCAGACGACATAAACTAATGGACATTAGCAAAAAAGGGCAAACTGATTGAAATTAGACTGCATAAACAACTTACAGAACTAGAAAAATGGTGTTCCAAATGGAGAATAAAACGAAATCCTCAGAAAACACTAATTGTAGTATATGGGAACACAACTCACTTCTCAAAACCAAAACTGACACTCTTTAACGAACCAATCAAACAAACTAACGAATCAACTCTATTAGGATTTACATTAGACCGACGCCTCACACTAAATAAACACATACAATCATTTCAACCAAAGCTTTACAAAGGACCGCAATCCTAACGAGACTCCGGGGCACAGAGTGTGGGTGGGGGGGGGGGGGGGGGGGCAACACACTCACGCTAATTAAACTATACAAACAATTCATCCGCCCAGTCAAGGAATATGGGGCGGTAATTACTTAAAAATTCAAACAAACCACCCTATACAAAATACACACACAGAACAGCACTCAGAAAAGCCCTTTTAGAAATACGTCCCGCCTCTGTTCGGGCCCTCCATTTATATTCAGATGCCCCATATATAAAAAAAGGCTTCAAGACATCGCTGACCTGACATTAATCCGAATATGTAACTCCAGTCTCACGCAAGAACTCAACTTGAGGAAAACCATCCTCAGAAAACGCTAATTACCTGACATGGAGGTCGATTAGGCTACGCGAAACTAACACAACGTGTTAAGAATAGATATTGAGGGAAAAGTTGTCCCTTTTTGACCCGGAGAGACCCCATTCGAGCAAGTCTGAATCACAGTCACATAGAGACCATCCGCACCAAATATGACTCAATTGAGACTTGCGGTGCTGGAGAAGTTATTGGAGGACAGATGGACGGACGGACGGCATGTGAGGAGTGATGGCTGTAGCCGTTCTGTTGAACTTAATATCTAAAGATATCTCGCCAATGGTTAGGAATCCTTCTGCTCTTGTATTACATGTTCGTGTGGTCTGCTCATTTTCCTGAACAACCATCTCACTTATTAACAGAACATTCCATTGTATACTTCAATAATTTAGTGGAATAATCAAGTTAGTAAATGAAGGTGCCAATGATACTGCAACTCAACTTGAAGAGGGGATATTGTGCATTACAGTCAGTGGAGCCGTAAGGAATGTTGAAATTGGAATGTTTAGGTTATACTATATGTCAGCCAAGTGACGTTTGGGATCCATCGGATGGAAGGATTTATCTGAAGCATTTTAAATCATACAAGGAGTAACATCAGGATGACTGTCGGCGGTCATGTTTTTGATCGAACATCGTTTAAATTCGATAGCTATCATCTAAAGGTGACCGGCAGGTCCATATGACGTTTGGGATCATGATCAACCGGAAGAAAAATGTTGGTTATAATGTGTGCCGAAGGATTTAGTCTTGCAAAGAGTCAAAATGCAAGATGGCTGCGGGCGGTTCTGTTATTTTTGTTTTATCAGAAATCTTTCAAATTCAATAGCTCCCATCCTAAACATGGCTGTATATATCCAAATAGTTCTCCAATACATGTGGGCTGCAGGGTGTCTCGGTGCATTCAAAAGTGAACTCAAAGATGGCCGCTGACGGCCATATGTTTAATGAAATTCGGAAAACAAATCGATATCTCCAATCTAGAGGTCACCCCGAAGATACGTACACAGTTTGCAATTAACCAGATGAAAGATGTTGGTTGAAAGGTATGCTGAAGGATTTAGTCATAAAAATAGTAAATATCAAGTCGACTTCCGGTGGCCATTTAAAAAAAAATTAAAAGTCGTTCAAATTCGATAATTCTCACCGAAAGGTCACCCCGTTCAAATATATTCATCATCTTTTGAATTGCGCGTCGTCGATATGTGACCCGCCATATCAAATCCAGTCGTAAGTCGGGATTTGTTTTACCCCGTGCCAATGCATTCTCTTATACATGTGTGTATATGCGTGTCGACCATAGGTCGCCTCGCATATATAAGAGAATGCATTGGCCTAACAATTTTTTATCATTTTTTAAAAATAAATGTGTTCTTACAATTTTTAGGACATAAAATAAAAAACATCCTTTACCCTGCAGGGAGCCCCACACATATATAGAAGCATATAGAAGAGTGTCGTCTGCTCATGTTTGTCTGGGGCTCTGTATGGGTGAAATTATAAAATTGTTAAAGAATACAAGAAAAAATTATTAAAATTGTAAAAAATTGTTAGGCCAATGCATTCTCTTATATATGCGAGGCGAGCTATGGTCGACTCGCATATATAAGAGAATGCATTGGCACAGGGTAAACAATTGTGACCAACTCGCATATGAAGTTGAGATGAGATGAGATGAATCAGATGAAAAACGTAGAAAACTGTTTAAATTTGATAGCGCTGATCTAAAGGTCGCCCCGACGATTCATATGAAGTTTGGGACCAATCGCAGGGAAAATATTGGTTGTAGGCGTGCCGAAGGATTTAGCCATGCAAGGGATACAAACCAGATGGCTGCCGTGGGCAATGTTTATATATATATATATATTCACTTACTGGGATGTGGCAGTGGTGTGTTGTTGTAATACCCACATACGTTGGTCAACATTTCCAACAATTGGAAAAGTCTTGGCCGACACAATCTCAGTTAGAAATTTCTTACTAAAAATTGGTTAATTTTTTTAGTATTTAGTGTGAAAATTCTTGTTCTCAGACAAAAAACCGTTCATTTAGATAAAGTAAATATTGTCCGCCAAATGTGTGAACTGAAATGGTAACCAGTTGAACAAATCCAATCTTTGTGATTGTCATATGCAACAACTGGAAGATCCCGATATAAACTCGATACATATTCTAACCTAACAGGGGGAGTGCAAATATAAGTTCATGAAAGGGGTGCATTAAGAAACATTAAGGTGAACACACCAACAGGGACAGTCTAGCCACGTCCCTTCCCACTCATGATTTACACAGATTTAATGTTTCCATTCGTTGTATAGTCCCGGGCCTATACTATCGAATAGCCCAGAATAGCACTATTATATAATATGACATTAGAACATACACCCTCGCCCAAAAGATGGTCCATGTGCTGGCCTGTCCGAAAGATAATTGGGATATTTTCAAACAGAAACGGTCACAATGCGAAGTATATCATCCGCATCTTTGACATCCCAAATCCGGTTTGGTGACATCTCATCACAGGATTGATCCTCAGCTTTGACACCCGAAATTATGATGGTACCCATACTAGGTCGGGGATAGTATTTGTTCTAACCGCACTCTTGGGTATACAATTTTATGGTTAATTAAACATATATTTTTCTATTGACACACGCGTTATCCGCAGACAATGGCTGATACTTATGTGTCAAACGAGCTGTCGAACGTCAAAAAGTATGACAAAATCGGAAATTAGCCAGAATTTCCATTAAATTTATCGGGGTGAGAGCAGTGGATATCATTAGAGTCCCTTAGGGGTTTAATAGTGACTTTAGTGACTAAAGCATGAAACTTTAAAGATATGTTGCTTATTCATAGGGAAAACTTTTTGGAGGGGGGTGCCCGGGTGGGGGGTCCTGTGTCAGGATAAAATCAGGTTTCCATGTCAACAGCATCAAATATTTGGAGAAACGTTGAAAAAGGCCACTGTTGAGAACCAACGAGACTTGTGTTTGAAGAAATGATGTTAACTCATAGTGCCAATAATGCTCCCATCAAACGGACTGAATCACTATGACATATATGGTCGAAATAAATTATTAAGGTCAAGATCATTGAAAAAAAATGATATTTTGGTCTATTTTAATAATTGTCTCATATTCCGCTACCCCTATAGTGACTTAGTCTTAAGAACAATCCCCACCAACAAAGTAGGACGAAATCAGGGTGTTCAATTTGATATATGATGCATTTGGTATACTACAGTAACTGTCAACAGGTGACGGAGTGTTGTTGATACATAATCACATTTTAAGTATTAATTTTTAATGTATTTGTGGCAGTACGAAAGTCACGATACATTACCCTGAGACCATCAGACCAAATAAATATGATTTTGTGACTTTAGCACTAAAACATGACACTTCACCATATGTGTTACTTAGTTATAGTGGAAACGTTTTGGAGGGGGATGCCTTGGTGAGGGATCATGTATCAGGATAAAATCTGGTTTCCATGGCAACGGCATCAAATATTTTGAGAAAAGTTTTAAAAGCCCCTGTTGGTAACCTGATGAGCCGTGTGTTTGAAGAAATGATGTGAAGTCATAGTGCCAATAATGGTCCATCATTGGACTAAGCCATAGTACATATATGGTCAAGGTCAATAATTGCTACGGTCAAGGTCATTGGAAAAGGGTATTTTTTAAAATATATTTCTCATATTCCGCTACGCATAGCACATGTGTTAATCATAAAAATAATCCTCTTCATAATACACAAACACTTGAACACCATCACCACGTTCAATTTGGTATGATATACTTGATACGAGACGATCACAGTCAACATGTCACAACATTTATAGTTTATATTTAATCACATTTTAAGTTTTATAGTATTTGAGGCAGTCACGATGCATTACACTTAAGAGACCATCAGATCAAAATAAACACGATTTTGTGACTTTAGTAAATATGTTGCTTAGTTATTGTGGGCAAATATTTGGAGAAAAGTTAAAAAAGCCCACCGTGGAAACCCGATGAGCCTTGTAGTTATTCAAATACAAAAGTCACGATCCAACTCCGAATTAAGGGACCATCAGACCCAAATAAACACGATTTTATGACAATATGTTTATGTTTATTCTCAAGTATGAAACTTCACACATTGGATGCTTAGTTATAGAAGCACTTTTGTGATGTGATGTCCGATGGGGGAGTTGTATTTCAAGGTCAGAGGACAAATGTGAAATACCAAATGCCATAATGATCAAATAACTGCAGTTTTGTTGTGGCTAAATAATGTGATTGATAATATATGCCCCACACTACCTTTCAACCATCGAAAATCTGCATTTTAGTGCCCTAATTTTTTCAGCCAATCAGGGTAGTCCACATGGGGGTAACTAGCTAGGGTTCGATGGGTTCTGACGAACCCGCCCTGGGAAGGACAATGCTCTATCATGCGACCATGCACTGTCTATACTATGCACGTTATCGCAACATACATGACATTGTGTGTAACCAAAATTACATTAATGTCGGCCATATTCGAAAAATGCAGCAACTAATAATGGCGGTTTTATATAGCGCTCAGTAATATTGTTCTAAGACGCTTTTAAATATTACACTATTAGCCCAGTCATTTGTACAAGCGAACCAATGAACCGGTTGCAGCCATGATACTGTGTACATGTTCTGCTACAGTTTGATCAGAAAGAGATCTGACACTCACCAGTATGACAGCTGACTGGTACTGGTACTCGACACAATACGAGCGACCTTGCACGTCGATCAAAGCGGCCAAGCCAATGTTCTGTGAATTCACAATAAACCACCGGGGGGCTGCGAAGTGAGAACCCATCGCTGCGTTGACAGCAAAGACACGCTGAGCACTGGACCACCGTGCTCCACGCGACATATTTTCGATTTACAGAAGAGACAATAACATTATCCGATTCAAGTTCGAAGCAGTTTGACTCTTCTCTTAGGATGCTTACGCTCAGTAGGGAATCGCGCTGAAGAATCAGCAGGAGACCAGAATCTTTCGTACTGAACTATTGGGAACAGTTGGAGTCTATTCTTGTGATGCTTGCGCTTAGTTGGGGATCGCGATATTGGTTCGCGAACTGATTAATCGGCAGGCGTCCAGAACCTTTCGCGCATACTGAACTATGGGCGTAAATCCACTTGAATAGTATATACATATGTCGTACAAGAACCACCCGTGCTGTATATGGTATATTATTCTCTTTATCATATGCTTGACTTCAGTTATTAACTTGTATAATATTGGTGAAACTTTCTTGTCTTGCTATCGCATAGAATCATCCATATAAAAGCATTTATTACAGGTACATGTTGGCGAATCCCTTGGTGAATTATGTCGAACACTAATTAAATTTGAACGAATGTTGTAAATGTGAAATGTCCGGAATGTTTACCGCTTTCTCACAGAAATGGTTTGAAATGAATTTTATTACACTTCCATCCAGGCCCATCAATGCAAATTGTGTGTATTTCAGTAGATTACATTTCTGTGAATGTGTACTAAATACAGAACCGTACAATACTGTGTATCAAGTGAACGTTATTACAAACTACCGTACCTCAATCAATGAGCGTTTTGTTTTTAGATATAATCGCCTATTGTACACCTAATGATATATTATGGAATATTATAATTCCCTTCTCTATTCATTAAGTTGAACTAATCAACGTAATGGTCAGATACTATAAGTTACCGTGTCTCCAGTTGTCTGGTATTGCGTGGTACCAGGCGAAGTGGCCAATATCGCACGATGCCAAGCGGATGGCGGTATTGGTCACGCCGAGCTATACCAGACAACTACCATGTCGACAATTCGTAACCGCGTCACAAAAAGTATCACCAGCGCATAATTTTGCGTGTAAATGCTTACGCTGTAAATAAAACACACAGAACGCGTTAAATCTGATAACATATTCGGGTTTATCGAGGGGGGGGGGGGGGTATACTCAGGAAATAACATTCAGTAATACAATCTGCTCCCGAAGTATGAGGCTGACAAAAATGGATAACCCAAAGTTTATTTCCTTGTCGCTTGCGTCACCGCACATGCGATCTTGTTGATTTCAGTCATGTAAGTTTCGTTGAACCAGTAAGTTGTCATTTTCAATGAAAGGAACATATATGACGTCAGAACCGTGTACTTGGTCTGGTACTCGATATAATGGTGTAAATTAACACGGGACACAGTTCTTCTAATTTGTGCTTGCAAAGTAGCTTTGTTTATGTATTGTGGATTACAATCTCCATTTTATGGATGATACAGTTAATTAGCACTGGGAATCCTGACTGGCGGTTCAAAATATTCATTGTACTATTTGCTACTTTTGTTCGGGACGGCTGAGATAACACATGCAAGTCACGGCTCGAGCCTCGAAGCGGAGGTAAACGACCTATATTTAAAATGGTGGTAACTAGCATGGTATGAGAAAAGACTTCCGGTTTAATGACCTGGTATAGTCTCATGCCAAGCGAGTAATTCTGGTCGCTGATTGGACGATTTGAATTGGAGACATGGTAAATAATTGTTCCTATCTTCCATTACAGGTTGTGTATGTGCTTTGTTCAGTTTGATATGATCGTGATTGCTTATGCAATTTTGTCCATGAGTTTGATATGTGTATGGACTTAATAGTGACAGTAATTTATAACAAGATACTAAGTATTGACTGTTTGCAAGCAATATGGATGTTAACTAACATTATTCCGTAGTATTTAGACTAAAATGAGTAAAAAGAAATGGAGGAAATATATTTTGAATTACGGAAAAAAATTCTTTGGGAACCCTTGACAAACACCCACCCACCCCGTAATACGTGCCCGGAAATAAACTTTCTGACCCCCAACCTTGGATGGGCATAGCTTTTAGCAGTTAGGCGATAACACTCGTAGGCAAGAAATACAATAAAGGTCTGAACATGAATTAATTGGAATATAGGCCAGTTAGTTAATAATGTACGGGAATATGATAACCAGAAACTCAAGAATGAAACCAACGCATCCTCGTGCAATTAGATTCATATTGGACATAAATATATACATCGGTTGATATTGGACTCATTTGATTTTGAAATAAACCCATTGTGAGCTGATATCCGTTATTCCGTTGAATGGCGCGGGCCGTAGTGAAAACACACTATAAGAGCATGAGTCTGGTCAGCCGTGTCGATAAAAAAGGAAGATTAAATCATACCAAATTGAGCTAATGCCGTATGGAAATAATCCCACGTTAGACTGTTTTAACAGCTGTGTTTTATGCCCATATAGAGCTTTTATTTCGGTTCAATAATACCAACATGAGATTATTTCGCAACATATCCTCTTGCAAATAGGTTCATATTTAACGTATTTCAAAAACTCAAATACGCCCATATTGGCGTTATTTGATTCTGAATTACGCTCTGTATGAACGTAACTGGGGCACGAAAACAGTCGATTCTGAAATAAGTTCATAATGAGAATATACCATTTATTCCGTTGAATGGCACAGGCCGCTGTGAAACCACAGTATAACGAGTGTGAATCTGGTAAATCGTGTCGATGAACAAAGTTAGATTAAATAATGCCAATATAGGCGTGTTTCGTATGGGGTGCACCAACTACGCCCGACACGGACATATTTGTAATATGAACACGCTCATATACTACTGTTGTCGTGTCACATTTACGTTTATATAGAGCGTGATTCAAATAAGAAATGAACGGCGGTTTCAATGTGGTCATGGGATTTTGACCGCGAGAAAAATTCAGCAAACTGCATGAACCCCGAAGGGGTTCATGTAGAGTTTGCTGAAATTTTATCGCAGTCAAAACCCATAACCACGTTGAATCCGCCGTTTATTATTTATATCTATATACTTAAATTCATTATGAACTAGGATTGTCTGTCTTTCCCACTATTTATTCAACTTTAAATGAACGCATGGAGCTCAGTTCGGACAGTTCGAATCCTCGCTTTTTAGACAACCAAACATTGTGAGAATACGTTGCCGGAGAGCAGAAAAACGCAATTTCACAGTAAAGTATACACATTATGGCGAAATGTCTTGGTTAGCTTGTAATGAATGAAGACGTGTTGATTTCAAGAATGATAATATCTAAAACTAACAATTAAGTTTCGGCTGTGGATAAGAAATTGACAACACGCCGTTCTACCATAATGATATATTTGTGAGGTCGGGCAAGGAAAATGACGAAACTCTACTGAGTTGCGCGGTTATTTGAACATCAACGCTTAAGCCCCTGTCACACTCAGGCCGGCGCTCTCATTGCGCTGCAAAAGTACCAAAGCGGCCACCTAAACGCACTAAGGTCTCCAAGAACCAATTGGTGACGCAGTGGACACTGGCTACAACGGGCGAGGATCTCCATGGTCGCCCATAGGTGCCAGAGCGCCGCGCTTGTTTTATGCATGCACAAAACAAGCGCAGAGGCTCGGCGTTCTGGCCAGGACGTATAACTGTCGCCGTGACAGCGCAAAGCAAAGCGCCAAGCGAGCGACGTGAGCGTAATGTGAACGTAGCAAGAGCGCATATTAGCTTCTCGTGATCGCAGCAAGAAATTAATCTTGTCTTTTTTGACTACAGTAAGCTTAATCAAATTCTCACTACGTGCCTTTCCCGTCTTTAATACGCTCAATGAGGCTCTGTCCAAAACTTATTGCGCTGTCATGGGGTGTTATGGACTGGTTCCCGCTCATCGAACGTCCACATTGTGCTGCCACTGCGACTCTGGCGCTAGCTTTACGCCCAAGCGTTATACATGGCGTTCTTCCGGCGTTTACAGCAGGTTTACAGTACAATCCCACTTTGAAATGCGGTCTGCTCATACCACTGTCACACTCCGCTGCGATCAGGCTGGCTTTTGCTTTGAGTTGAAAAAGTATCAAAATACTAGTAACGCACAGTGGAAGCGCTGAAAATTGTCAGAAATTTTCAATCTGTTAAAACAAGAGAACCAATGTCAGAAATGGTAACGCGCTCAAGATCATATATTATAAACCCAAGAATGTAATTGTAGAATATAAAATATACTGGTTTTGCGAACCAGAATTCCGTTAAATAACAATAACAACCAGCACCTAATTAACGAACCGGTGGCCGACTCGACCGTCTCCGCCCACAATCCCCAGTGGGCTGCATGAATTTCTTTCATTTGTAATTGACATATAGTTTATCACAAACCAAAAATATACATTACTCAACGTTGATTAACACAATGTTGAATTTCCCCAACTACATGCACCTTTTTACGGGACCCCGTCTCCAGCTCGCAGTTTGACTTTTAATCATCCCAAAAATTCCCATTCTATAAATAAAACTAATAAAACACCCATTGATAATGTCAGCCCCCCCCCTCCAACCTTGGTCAACATTTTCAACAGTTGGAAATTTCATACCTGCAAAAACATTAGTTGGAAATTTCACACCAACAATAGGTTGAAATGTTCTTGTAGTTTGATTTTCAAACAATTTATTGGGGGGAATTAATTGTTTTTGGACCAATATTTGCATATTTTCCTATTTTTGTCATAATTTTGGACTGAAATGGTCATCAGTTGGAAATTTTCCAACCTCAGGGAGGTGACAGGTTGGAAATTTCCAACACTTGGAAATCTTGTGTCCTGGTCCCTCCCCCCGTGGCCAGTCAAAAACTGCTAGTTAATTTAAGAAAACAATATTCTCATACATTTGGTCAAAATTGTCATTGGAATTGTCATCAGTTGTAAATTTTCCAACCTAAGTGGGGTGTCAGGTTTGAAATTTCCAACTCTAAGAATGCTTGACGCTAGGATTTTGCGATTTTCTTGTTCAGATTACAAAATTTTCGCACAGCGGGCCGAACCATGATCGGCCTGGTGTGTCATTGCCTCTCCCCTGTGGCCAATACAAAAATGCTAATAAGTTTAACAATATTTTACTTCATTTGGTCAAACTTGTGGTCATCAGTTGGAGAATTTTACAACCTGAGGGGGGTTTGAGGTTTGAAATGTCCAACACTATATAGAAAAGCTTTAGTTGAGGCCAGTCTGGATGCTAGGATTTGCGATTTTCTTGTTCGAATTTCAAAATTTTCTCACACCGGCCGAACAACGATGGTCAGCTCAGTGATGTCGTGGTCTCTTGCCCGTAGCCGTGTGAAATTGTATGGAGCTAGACCACTAGATATTAGGATTTATGCAATGTTTCAGGTTAAAATATCTGAATGTTCTCATACCGGGAATATAGAACCATGGTTTATGAAGATATAGGATATTAGGCCTAAACACTAAGGTGCAAGGGGGTGCAAAAGGAAGTTTGCAAAACTTGTGGTCGGTCTGATTCTAACTCAAAGGGGTGCAGTTGGAATTTCCCAAGGTTGACACCCCCAACGGAAACCCTCTAGCCACGTCTCTGTGTGTACGACCCATTTCGTTCCTGCTTTGTCAGGTCTCACGCTCTCACACGCTCTCACTGCGTTTCCTCCACGACGTAAACGCTCTTAATGCGTTCAAGTCGTTGTCATTGCGTTGTTAGTACGCTTTGCGCTGTCATGGCGACGGTAATACGCCTGGTCAGAACGCCGAACCTCTGCGCTTGTTTTGTGCATGCACAAAACAAGCGCGGCGCTCCGGCGCTCTGGAGCGACCACAGAGACCCTCTCCCGTCCTATCCAGTGTCCACTGCGTCACCAATACGTTCTTGGATACCTTACTGCGCTTTGCTTGGCGCTTTGATTATTTTTCAGCGCAATGCAAGCGCCGGCCTGATCGCAGTGGAGTGTGACAGTAGTTTAATCGGACAGGTAATTTATTGCGGAGTGTTGGGTATTTTCCCCACAACCTAAAAACTGACTATGACTGGAGAACGCAGGAGGCGCTATCTATACTCTCCGCGCCCGCGCATGGAGCGTTTTGCGAACTTATTGAGAACGTACTAGCATCACAATGACAGCGACTTGAACGCACTAAGAGCGTGAGACTTGACAAAGTAGGAACGCAATAGGAGCATACTTTGTTTTAAAAGTTTGACAATTTTCTACAGTTTGCGGCGCTCCTCCTGCGTGTTAGTCATATGTTGGTACTTTTGCAGCGCAGTGAGAGCGCCGGTCTGAGTGTGACAGGGGTTTTAGTAATAGTCGCTCGGTTGTGCATTTGGCTGCGGTATTTCAGTATTAGCTGCATTATAATGCTATTATGCAACTACGTAGTCCACGGTGCTCATGTAATAAGACCCAATAGGAACCTTACACCATAAAACGAATTTACGTCGGTCGCAACACAAAATACCCACAACGCATTTCAATTACAATTTTAAAACGAGAATAATGCAAATGAGCAAACACCATTGTTCTCGATGTTTCGAAAGTTGTGGTGTTATAAACAGAGTGTCGTCTTTATATCACAACATAGTTGTGAGGTGAGAGATCTCCGCAGGTTATACTTCTCATGGCAACAATTGTCGAGATGTGGGTTATGTAATCAGAGGAGATGATTTTTAGGTGCAGGGTAACACAACACTCATTATAGACCAAATCCGGACGTGCTGAATACTCAAGTAGTTGTTCGTGTCCGACAATCCCCGGTGATATCCGGGATCAATGTGTTCACAAATCTATGAACGACATTGAAAGTGACGTCACGTTACGTTCATATAAGAAATGAACGGCGGTTTCAATGTGGTCATGGGATTTTGACCGCGAGAAAAATTCAGCAAACTGCATGAACCCCGAAGGGGTTCATGCTGAGTTTGCTGATTTTTTATCGCGGTCAAAACCCATGACCACGTTGAATCCGCCGTTTATTATTTATATTTATATACTTACGCTCTTTAAAACACTTCTCCAAATATGTCCGTTATTTCGTCAAAAACACTTTTTCAAATATCTCCGTTATTTCGTTTATAAAAATAATTTCCTATTTCTATATTTCGCCCTATTTCGCTATTTCGTTGAATTTTCCTATTTCGATTTTTCGTACTATTTCGCTGTATTTTCATATTTCGCTTTTTCGTTGTATTTCATATTTCGATAATTCGCTATATTTGACATATTATGGGATATGGGATTATATGATAACCAACATTATGATAGTCAATCGAACATCTCGTGCCACCCGTGCTCGCGATTAGATGCCACTAGCCATCCAATCGTGATCTTTCGAACCTCGATTACATATTGTTTGCTATCAAATCCTTGGCGTATTGGCTGACTAGATACTCAAGCAGTCGGTAATGTCCGACAATCCCCGGTGATTTCCGGGACCAATGTGTTCATAAACCTATGAACGACATTGGAAGTGACGTCACGTTACGTTCATAGGTTTATGAACGCATTGAATAAGGGGGCGTGTCTACCGTAACGCTATGGGGAAATCGGAAGAGATATTAGGGGTATGTAAATATATGTTTATGAACGCATTGAATAAGGGGGCGTGTCTACCGTAACGCTATGGGGAAATCGGAAGAGATATCAGGTGTGTGTAAATATATAAGAAATGAACGGCGGTTTCAATGTGGTCATGGGATGTTGACCGCGAGAAAAATTCAGCAAGTTTGCTGAATTTTTATCGCGGTCAAAACCCATGACCACGTTGAATCTGCCGTTTATTATTTATATTTATATACTTAAATTCATTCATCAACTAGGATTGTCTATCTTTCCCACTATTTATTCAACTTTAAATGAACGCATGGAGTTCAGTTCGGACAGTTAGAATCCTCGCTTTTTAGAAAACCAAACATTGTGAGAATACGTTGACGGAGAGCGGAAAAACGCAATTTCACAGTAAAATATACACATATGACGAAATGTCTTGTTTAGCTTGTAATGAATGTATACGTGTTGATTACAAGAATGATAATATCTGAAACTAACAATTAAGTTTCGGTTGTAGATGTTAAGAAATTGACAACACGCCGTTCTTCCATAATGATATATTTGTGAGGTCGTGGGTTGTGTATTCAGAGGAGATGAGGTTTAGGTAACAACACTGATTATAGACCAAAACAAATTGCTTGCCAAATTCCGACGTGATGAATAGTCAAGCAGTCGTTCATGTCCGAAAATCCCCGGTGATTTCCGGGATCAATGTGTTCATAAACCTATGAACGACATTGAAAGTGACGTCACGTTACGTTCATATCTTTATATTTACATACACCTGATATCTCTTCCGATTTCCCCATAGCGTTACGGTAGACACGCCCCCTTATTCAATGCGTTCACAAACCTATGAACGTAACGTGACGTCACTTCCAATGTCGTTCATAGGTTTATGAACACATTGGTCCCGGAAATCACCGGGGATTGTCGGACATTACCGACTGCTTGAGTATATAGTACGTCCGGATTTGGCAAGAAATTTGTTTCGGTCTATAATCAGTGTTGTTGCTCTGTGTTACTGAGCGTTGATGTTAAAAAAAACCGCGCTACTCAATAGGGTTTTATCATTTTCCTTGCCGCTACAAATATTCCCCCGAACCTCACAGATATATCATTATGGTAGAACGGCGTGTTGTCGATTTCTTATCCGCAGCCGAAACTTAATTGTTAGTTTCAGATATTAATCATTCTTGAAATCAACACGTCTACATTAGTTACCGGTACTATCTAAACAAGACATCTTGTCATATGTGTATACTTTACTGTTAAATTGCGTTTTTTCCGTTCTCCATGAATGGATTCTCAAAATGTTTGGTTTTCCAAAAAACAAGGATTCGAACTGTCTGAACTGAACTCCATCCGTTCGTTTAAATAGATGAATAAATAGTGGGAAAGACATACAATCCTAATTCATAATGAATTTAAGTATATAAATATAAATAATAAACGGCGGATTCAACGTGGTCATGGGTTTTGACCGCGTTAAAAAATCAGCAAACTCCGCATGAACCCCTTCGGGGTTCATGCAGTTTGCTGATTTTTTCTCGCAGTCAAAATCCCATGACCACATTGAAACCGCCGTTCATTTCTTATATGAACACATTGACTCGGGGGCGTGTCTACCGTAACGCTATGGGGGAAATCGGAAGCGATATTAGGTGTATGTAAATATATTCAAATAACGCTGGTATGGGCCTATTTGGGTTTTTGAAACACGTTCAATATGAGCGTATTTTAAGGTGAACAGGCTGTATTTCGCGTATTAAAGCCACATGGAGGGTTGCGCTCCCAAATACACATAATATTATTCGCTTTTGAATTTTTCTCAGTATCGAAATAGTTCGATAAATATCTGAACAACATTTATTTCTACGAGCATTATGCAACCCAAACAAGACGTATTGAAGTAATGAAAAATACAACTGTGAGTGCGGTGTTTGGATCCCAAACGCAAAACAGCCATTTGCACGACATGAAACAGAAAAGAGCGTTCCGTGGTAGTTTATTCCTGATATGGTAGCAATAAAGAGCGTTTATCAGACCTCTGGCGAAAAGTTGAAAACGGCCGAAAAATGGCTGTGACTTTGGAAAAGTGTTTTAAAGAGCATATGAAGCCGGTATATCAATAGCTCGTTTATTTATCGACCTATCGTATCCGTCGCTCCAAATTACGTAGAAACAAATTTCGAGGTTCAAGAATATGTTATAACATTATATCTAGTGTAATTCAGCTGCATCCACACATCTAGAGCCAGTCGTATTGGTCCACAGCAGCTTGTTATATCGGTTTGGATGATGCTGTTTTGGACAGAGCCCCATCCATTACTCTTCTATAACGGAATGTACGCCCAGAATCGTGGGCGAGATTTATCTTGCTTTTGTGTCTTCGGATTGGGCCAAATGCAAGCTTTGCGTATATGAACATATAGGGGCAGCCTTTCCCAAGGATGATGATGCAAATATCAGAGGTACCTTATTGTCAAAGCAACCAGAAAATGCATGTAAACAATACATTAAACGATCATATAATCACTATACTTGTTTGTATCACGATAAATCAAATATAATTTTGAAGACAGATTAATCGCGGACATGTTAGATGATTAATCACATTCATGGGATTAGGTGAATGTCCGTGTTCCACGTGTATATGTAATACGTCTTTCGAATGACAGTCCGTTACAGAAGAGCAACGGGCGGAACTTGGTATCCTACACATCTAGAACTTATTTAGGTTCGAAGCGCGCAAGCAAAATAGCAATGTGAATATCATGCATGACATAAAACGTAAAACGTAAAACGCGAGTAATATGCGCTTATATCTCTGTTCCCGATTCCTGTTAGTCGGATTTTTTCCCAGTTTTTAGCTAATTTCTTATTCAACGCTCGCCGTTCCTGGCCAAATGTACGCTGTGTTCGCAATATTAGTGTCTAAATGTTGCAATATTAATGAAGGGGATATGCTAACATTTCGAATGATGTATAATATGTATTTGTACATAGCGTAAAACGCGAGAAATGTGAGCTTATATCTCTGTTCCTGATTCCTGTTAGTCGGATTTTTTTCCAGTTTTTAGCTAATTTCTTATTCAACGCTCGCCTTTCCTGGCCAAATGTACGCTTTGTTCGCAATATTAGTGTCTAAATGTTGCAATATTAATGAAGGGGATATGCTATCCTTTCGAATGATGTATAATATGTATTTTTACATAGCGTAAAACGCGAGAAATGTGAGCTTATAAATCTGTTCCTGATTCCTGTTAGTCGGATATTTTCCAGTTTTTAGCTAATTTCTTATTCAACGCTCGCCGTTCCTGGCCAATTGTACGCTTTGTTCGCAACATTGGTGTCTAAATGGTGCAATATTAATGAAGGGAAGATGCTAACCTTTCGAATGATGTATAATATGTATTTTTACATAGCGTAAAACGCGAGAAATGTGAGCTTATAGCTCTGTTCCTGATTCCTGTTAGTCGGATTTTTTTCCAGTTTTTAGCTAATTTCTTATTCAACGCTCGCCGTTCCTGGCCAAATGTACGCTGTGTTCGCAATATTAGGCTCTAAATGTTGCAATATTAATGAAGGGGATATGCTAACCTTTCGAATGATGTATAATATGTATTTTTACATGGCGTAAAACGCGAGAAATGTGAGCTTATATCTCTGTTCCTGATTCCTGTTAGTCGGATTTTTTTTCCAGTTTTTAGCTAATTTCTTATTCAACGCTCGCCGTTCCTGGCCAAATGTACGCTTTGTTCGCAATATTAGTGTCTAAATGTTGCAATATTAATGAAGGGGGTATGCTAACCTTTCGAATGATGTATAATATGTATCGTTACATAGCGCAAAACGGGAGAAATGTGAGCTTATATCTCTGTTCCTGATTCCCGGTACTCGGATTTTTTCGTTTTTAGCTAATTTCTTATTCAACGCTCGCCGTTCCTGGCCAAGTGTACGCTTTGTTCGCAATATTAGTGTCTAAATGTTGCACTATTAATGAAGGGGCTATGCTAACCTTTCGAATGGTGTATAATATGTATCGTTACATAGAGCAAAACGCGAGAAATGTGAGCTTATATCTCTGTTCCTCGTTCCTGTTACTCGAAATAGTCATTCTGTTACTCGGAACTCGTTCCTGTTCCTCGTTCCGTTCCTGTTACTCGAAATAGTCAATCCCCAATGATGCACGCTTTGATATCTCTATTTCCTGCATAGCAATAACCATATAGTATTTCGTGAACGAAAACACACTCAATGAAATGAAGACGTACATTCATCACGGTTGCGGACACACGTACCACAGGGGAGCATCTCACTTTGTCGACGGCTATTGTTTCCGGGGGTACCTGCACGAGGTGTCAATAATCCCTTACTTCAATCATTTGCCGCTTATAGTCTATTCCTCTTTTCTTTTGGTGTTTTAATGGTTTGTCCTCTCTTTTTGTAGGTTTTTAATGATTTGTCAATTTGGGAACGAGGGTTTTGGAACCTTTGGTGCTGATTCAATGTTGATGTCAGGAAATAATCTATGTCATGTTTTATTATTTATTGATGCAAAATAATTAATAAAATACATACAAGGAGATAACAAACATATAACAAATACACGACAATACTTTAACAAAAAGCTCAATGGCGAACTAATTTAGCGATTGAATGTAAGTATTCTACAACGTCGATCTCGTTTTCCCTGAATATTCTCTTGAAATGTCTAAGAGACGCGTTGACCGCCCGATATTTTCTTCTCTGTGGTTGAACTCTGCCGCCACCAGTCAGTTGAAGTATCGTCGATTCTGTACAGACTTGTTCTTTTTTAATGTGGTCGATCATGTCGAATATATTTGGTTTTGAAGCTGCTATATAACCTTGCAGTTTTCTGTGCCACCATTCGACGTGGTTTGTGGCCCGGGGGCCGGTTGAATCTGGTGTATGTCGCCTGATTCTTGTTCGACAGGAATCCATACACAAGTGGCAACATATTGTTGTCGAGGAACGCATGTATCGTGTACATCTGATGGTAGAGTCATAACCTGTTAAAAAAAGAAATAAAATTAGATTTGGTGTCTATTTTTTGCATATAGATATATCAGTTAAATATTATTATAAATTAGAACGCTCTTTATTGTCTGGCGTTTTGTTTAGAGAAGAATGGATGCTCTTTATAAGAATTTGAAGAAAAAAAAATGCATGTGTCGTACCTGGTCAGAATCGGCTAGATGTTTGTGTTGACTCATTGAAGAACTAACTATCTCGTTCTTTGTGTTGATTGTGGCACCACAGCCATTCTTGCAACACACCCAGTGAACATTCTCGGATCGACGTGATGTGATGCGGAATTTCAAGTCGTTGAAGACCAGGTGTTTGCCTCGATCGTTGGCGATGAAGAATACATTTACTTGAGAACTTGCCATGATGAAGATAGAACATTTAATATGATCAAATTTGGAGAGACATGGGGTTTTTATAGCTCAATACGATCGCTCAATACGAATAACAGTTTACTACTATTTCACTGAGTGAACATGAAAATCGCCCATCTGATGACGACTCATGTGAAACTCGTTTAGCGGCATGCTAAAACAACATTGCAAACGGGAGCCGGGAAAACTGTTATTTAATTAATACAGACTATAGGCGCGACGATCACACATTGCCGGCGATATTTTTGCAGGCTCGTCGGCAAAGTGAGAATAAGCCGTACCACAGTAGCTATGGCATAGTAGGTGTGACAGTTTATTATGGTGGAGTTTGGTGACAATTGGTCGTCATAATTAATATGCCATAGCTAGCTATGTCGCCCACTGCATAATCGCACAATGAGTCTTCCACAATTCGTTATAATCAGCCTTTTTCTTGTTTTGGTCGTCATATATATAGTTCGTTTTGTTTTTTGTTTATTACATATACTTTCTCTCAGTTGCACTTCCTCGAACCAGCTTCATCGGACCACATGGTAATGCTAGAGGAATTATGTGTAGAACTAATCGTCGCAAAATAAAAAAAAAGCGCAATTGGGGAACTGTCTTAATATGCATGAAATTAATATAAGTAGTTAAACATGCTACGTGCATGGTATGTGAGTGAATGAGGGATTGCCACGGTCAAACACAATTCTGGACGATCGATCTGGCAATTATATATATCACAGATAATACAATGTAGCAAAACGTAATGAGTAGAAATTAACCTTCGTAAAACGCAATGGATTAATTGGTCCAGTCAACTGATTGTGCGAAAACTCAGCGGGCAACATGGCTTGCTATGGCACAAAATTATTACGACCAATTGTCACCAAACGCCACTATACTAGATTGTCACACATACTATGCCATCGCTATACTGTGGTACGTGTATCCGCAGCCAATATGTTTCTCACATATCTTGCCACAATATACACTGTATGATAGGAAAATAAAGAAAAAATAAGGGATAGTACAGTGATAAATGTGTAATTATATATATGTTGCCATTAGTTCGGTATGTTGGCTACGCATGTGCTATTTACACTCTACCAATAGATCAATATATCGCGGAGGAAGGTATATCAAGGGAGGTCCTTCAATTGGATGATACCCCAAGCCGACTAACTTAACAGACATTTTATCTCGTTCTCTCACAAAGAACTTATACGGCGAGTCCCGGGATGCGTGTCATTGTCGGGTATTTCAGCCTGACACATCAGAACATCGTATCCGACTTGTTTAGTGCGTGGCATATAGAGACATCGCGGTACTAATCGAGTTATTTTTCATACAATCGCTGTCATCGCAATCTGGGTTGAGAGGAATTGGTGGATCAAAATATCGCTGTCGGTTTGGAGTGATCGGACATACCATACATGTCGATATTAGAAAAACAATTTTAAAACCGAACAAAATCATACTTATTCTGAACGCAGGTTGCAGTATTGTCTAACAGTTTTATACATTTGCGGGCAGTATTCAGTGATCAATCGTCAATGATGAATCATCTATAACTTTGCCAATTCAACAGGGATGGATATCAGAGGATTGTTATGCTTTCTTTTGCATATCCGCCTGGTGGTGGTTTCAAAGGTTTTGCCTGGACATTTCGTGAGTGGCAGTGGTCAAATTAATTCCACTAATATAATTGCTGAAACCACAGTTACATCTGATGCTCACTGCAGTGTACAGTGCATGGTGACCAGCGGCTGCAAGTCCTTCAAATTCATTGATGCTGCTTGTTTCACAATGGCTGACGAAAGCGGAGATTTCAAATTACATCAAGGTGAGTTAAATGTTATAATTGCGCTCAAAATGACTCAAATTATTTCACACCGCGTGCAAATGGACGGAGACAGTTATTTTGAGGTGTGGATCTTCAGCTGATTGCATGGGTACTAATGGGATGAAGAGCGTAGCGTTGTTGGAGGTTCTTATCAATATCAACATTCACTTCTATGCAAACATTTATTTGTTCCGATATACACGTTAATTTGTGTAATTTCACACGAGTAGCGTCACGTCGATATTTCGCCCGCGCGAACTTGACTACCGTGTAGCATGTTGAATAGTGCTGCCCCAGATGGAATATGGATGTCCGTCATATTCCACCGTCAATCAGCACTAAACTGATCGCCTCTGAAAAGACCAATGGGACAGCGCGAATATAGGGTTTCTGGTTTTCTTATTTCAATTCATTTTATTTATCATTTTTATTTATTTTACCATACCTACTTTTACCAGATCAATTTCTGATTAATTATTGCCAGATGTATGTTTCTGAGCTTAACATATAATGGGCATTAAATAGTGGGTTATGTTTGGACTAAAACCTATTACCTCTAGTAAACGATTTAACGATTTAACTTTAACCTGGTGCATCTGGACGGCCATGGCTCTAGAAGAGCGAAGGTGGCAAAGATATGGCTTTTTCCAAGTTTGACAACCATAGCATTTTCAAACAGTATAGCTGCCCAAAATAAAGATACACCTTTACACTAAACGCAGTGAATTCATTGTAAAACTAGAGAACTTAAAACTGCTGAAATGTGGCACACAAACTCAAAATGAAAAATTATTACATATAACATTTCAATCAAACAAAAACTATATATATCCCGTCGGCTTTACCTAAAATGATATTTTCTTCACATGAGGTAACATTTATTCCACGAGGAGACGACTTTTAAAAAGCCATGTGCTTTGGCCAATCATCTTTCTCAACCTCTCGGTATCTATATGTATATTGTGTTTGTTATGTTTGATTTTTTGAAATAATTATTGTTTACACCAACTCTAAGACAAAAAGTTTCTTGGTTTCAATGCAAAAACTATATCCATGCAAATGAGTATATTTGGTCTCTTTGAAATAAAATTGGTGATTTTCTTAAAGATTGTGAATTTCTTCACTGGACTGTCTGTGTTGATCCAGATGTAGATGTATAAAATAACAAGATTGAGTCTTGTTGAAAATGCAGTTGAAAATTTCAACTTTGACACCTCAAACGGAGACTCTGCAGCCACGATACCAGATTTAATTGGAGAAGATGGATCCCAAGCGAATTTCCTATTCATACCTTGTGGTGCTGAGGTAATATGCCTTGGATATCATGTTATGTTAGAAATGAATAATATTCTTCCATTTGGTAGGAATATGCTGGACATCAATGCCGGATTAGTCATATTAAGTTTAAACATAGTTTAATCCTGATCTAAAGCTTAATTGAAGGTCAAGCCAACAACACTCGCTTGAAGATTTATGAGTTATGACACGATAAGTCGCAACTGTCACCTTACAGAGACGGCGTCAATCGAGATTATTTAAAACTCCACCCACTGAACTGATTGTATATCAATTCCAAACCAAGGTCCCGACAATACCGTTTCGTCATCTCAATTCTGACATCCCTAAACTGGGTTTTGGTGTACATTCTAATTGTATGGTTTAGTTGCCAGTTTAATGTTATAAAACGCCGTAAAACATCTTGTCCCAAACACACATCTGTTATGTCTTTGTTTTAGATTAATTGTATGCCCATACTTTATTGCACATTTCACCAACATTCACTATGTAAACCGTGTTAGATTACAAAAATATATATAACCTTGGTAAGCAGGCAACATTGTGATTTGTCGCCCAACACTTGATAGGACCTGGGCCAATCAGAAGCGGGTAAAATATGGAGGAAGGTAACAATATATTTTGGTATATTAGTATTTTCCACAGATACATGTGGACATTGCGACCAGATCTTGGTCAATATATAACAGAATTGTAGTTGTCAGTCCCATGTATATGGCCATGTCATCTACATAGTTAGGTGACGAAGCACCCCAATCTTTGTGACTCAATACTCTGTGATATCATTATTTTGCAATTATGCATGAAACAAACACATCATAATGTACATGTATACAAACATTATATGAAAAGCGGAAAAAATGTGTGCCCATGTGTTATGGGGCAGGGAATGTTTCTTGTCAAATTTCAAGTTAATGCTAACATTTTAGTCTTTGTAAACACACAACTTATCGTTGTTAACACTCTCAAATAAAGCAATTGATTTAGGTACCCATAGAACCAAAATCCGCGATAGTACCAGACAGTTTGGTACTATAAGCCTTTAGTGCCTGTTTAGCGTTATAGAACCAGATGAGTTGGTACTACACAGAGGGCCAATCGTTGGCCCCATGCTGATTGGGTGAGACCGTGGGTGTGTCAATATCGAGTGCCGTGTGCAAACGATCAAATTAAAGTGAAAAAATGGCCGCCCGTCGACTCTCGGTCATAGATCTGTCGGATTATTTTATTTAGCACTATGCAAGGGAGTCTTTGTGGTTTTGTACTTAATTCGATGTTTAAACGCGGCAGCATAATTTGGAGTCTAACATGTCACATTGTTAAATTTTCCGGTATCTGGGCTGTTTTGTTCTCTGTAGTACCAAATTGCTGGAGCTACGCGTAGTACCTAAATACTTCAGAATACCTGTCTTGATATTTTGGTACTTCAGATAATATATAGAGCGTATCATGAAAGCATCTATTTCTTGGCACTTCATATCGTGAGCATCATGGCTTCGGTGACATAAATGCTGGGTGGGTATTATATGCACAAGGCCGGGTAGCACTTAAATAATTAGTAGGTAATCCAGAGTACCAACAATTTGGTACTCTAGAGTACCAAGAAGTTGGTACTCTAGAGTACCAAACATTTTGGTACTCTAGAGCACCTAAACTTATGGTACTCCAGAGTACCAAAATGTTGGTACTCCCCTGGGACAAAGCTTAGTACCTACGTAGGTACTCTGAAGTACCTATTGTTTTAATTATAATTGTTAAAACACGATTATGCTATTATTTTTTCTGCAAGTCGAAATAGCTTGGAGGTCAAATGTTTTAAAATTCTCAAAAGAATGAATGAACACAATGTGCCACAGATAATTTATGGGAGGATGACAGTAACTGTGTGCAATTGATTTGAGTGAAAACAACCAACAAATGTAGATAACTAATTTTTTAAGTTTATAAAAAATTAAAAACTTTATTGGATTTATTATACAAACTGCCAAAAATGTTACGTAACGTCACAATCCCAACGTAAATACATGACGTTATATGGGCTTTAGCAAAAAAAAACTCTGGGTGTTCTCTATATACCCGCAATAACTAAAATGCGCGGCATTGTGCGATCTATTGGCTTATGCCAACTTATAGACAAGATTATGAACTTTATTATTTTGTAAATCTATATAGCGTGATATGATCTAATGAACTCAGAAGTTTGTATATTCTTGAACAAAACTCGTATGACGTATGTGATAAAATGGAGACTGTATCTGGTTTTTAATTGGCTGATACTTCGTTGTGCCAAACACAACCTCGATAACTCTTGAACAACTAAAACAGTGAACATATGAATGTTATGAAACACTATTTTATTTTTATAACCATTGAGTATTTATCAAAAATATAAAAAATAGAATGCAGCACTGCGACGCCGACAGTAGAACTAGATTACGTCATGGCCGGAAAACCGGCCAGTCGCGTATACATGTAATTACGTTCTGGTCGGAATACGGGCCAGCCGGGTTCAAAGGGTTAATGTTGTCACATGACTCGGCACCACATTGTTGTTATTTTTAATTTGGGAATTCACCGGCTGGAGCCATATACTAAATATAGTTGCTACTTCTCAACTTTGTCATCCGCGTGACCAAAGTAGGTTTCACCGAGATCAACTGAGTTCGAGTATTAGACTCGTATTATATACTGTTCGTTTTTTGTATCTAATGACAATCAAATTAAGAAACAAATGTTATTCTTGTTGTCATTACTCCGTCTAATATGCCGGTTTGAAGTTCATATTGGGTGATTGAACACAGTGGATCTTGTCAACGTTCATTTTGGGTTGTCTATTCCAACATGTAAGGGTAAATACCGAAATGGAGGTACTAAAAGGTTGTTATAATCATGCACTATCTTGTTCGCGTTGATGGAGCTTTCCACAAATATTCATTAGTGTGGAGGATCTTACGGTTGCTAGGAGACAATGCGTCTGCAGAAACAGTGTAGAGCACTGCTGATAAACAATGTTACACCCGAGATCATGAATTATTATATCTTAAATTGTGAAACATATGACGACTTTCACGCGAAATGAAACACGGTGTTCTAATTATTGGTAAATTTCCAACATTATTTACACAAATCGAAATTTCAGTACATTACGATTTGACAACAAAAATGTAGTTTGAAAGTAGGCAATTTAAAGACACATGGCGGTTTGCGCTCCAAAATACACTTTTTTCTCAGTATCGAAACTATCTTTCTACGAGCATTATATAACCCAAAAGGACACATTGAGGTAATGAAAAATACAACTGTGAATACGGTGTTTGGGTCCCAAACACAAAACAGCCATCTGCACGCAGTCCGGCCGCCAGGTCACGGATGCGTGTTTTGGCGTATAAAGTTTTTTTCTCTGCGGATTTGTAAATTCAGGTATCCGACATCAATATTTTATCGGCTGGCCATCTGTCAGCCTTGAGCAATTTTTTTGTTAGCGCCCTAAAAAGTATACCCCCTCCCCATTTTTTCCAAGACGTAAAACCAGTTACTTGGAATTTGTTGCAAATTCACATGACTAATCTAGTAAAATGTATATATTTTCATGAAACTAAGACATAATGACACTATTTTGGGCCAAAATTGAAACTCACCACCCAAGATGGTCACCGAAATGGCCGCCGGAAGTTGAAAATATGACATTTTTTCACAAATATCTTCTAGATCAGTTCATGCTGTTTGGAACTGGTTGAGTAATATGACTTTATTTTGTATTTTGTATATTAACTGACCATTGGAGCAATTAAATATGCAATTATTGGGGTCCTATCCACTTGTGATCCCTCAAAAACTCGATTTTACAGAACGCGTTATAAAATTTCACAAAAAATCACAACTGGGATTCTAGTCATATTTCAAAAAGAAATGAACAGAAGGTTGCAATTAAGTGAGGCATACTATTACCTATGAATATTCCAACTAAGTGAAACCAAAATTCTTACTTTGGCTCAAAATGGCTGCCAAAATGGCCGCCAAAATATGGAAAATGGTCAATATTGCCCTAGGGTGTCCTGCAATCGCTTACAAGTTGTGGTTGATGTACAAAATTGGCTATTATGCCTTCTATAGATTAAATACTAACATGTCTGCTGCACCATGGTTAATTGTTACTGTTGTCATCACTGACACCACCAAAACTATTGGACGTTTCTCTCAAAAACTTGACATAAATATCGGCAAAAATTAACTTTTCGGGTTTGGACAATTTTTCTAGTAATATGTAATTATCTTTGGATTTAAAGGTGTTTATTGTATTGGTCTATCTTAAATGTGTCACACTACGGTGTTTATAGAACAAATTGATCAAGATGGCAACCAAATTGGTAATAAGTTATTTTTTGACATATATCATTATAACATTATATATATATATATAATTATTCTCTGCGTTATCCGAAAATGTAGCAAATTGTTACCCATTTGGTTATTATATGTATTAGTTAATTAGCTGACAATTAAATGTTCTATTATGGCTGTACCAGTTCCGTATAGGGCACGACAAATTCATTTTAAATTATGGAATTTTGCGGAGAACTTCTTTTGTGATTCTGACCATATTATTGGAAGGAAATGGGCAGAACTTTGAGACGGAACTGAGATGAACCATACTACCCTGCTGGACAAAACAAGTGTCCAGTGGCACCGCGGTGTATTTGCCGTTCAGCAGATATTTGTGAAAAAATGTCATATTTTCAACTTCTTTTCAACTTATTTTCAAATTACGTAGACAATTCTGGAAGTTCGAATGAGCCATGTCCGTTTAAAACTGAACAATGAATTATCAATGCAGCAAGCGACCGACTCAGTCGCTAATAGGTAGAAAACAATCTGCTAATAATTATCTGTGTAAAGGTCCATTGTGGGCGTACCGATAACCATTATACAACATGGTGTGGTCCGTCTGGTAAGTTAAATATGACCATACGCTAGCGTAATTAACGAACCACAGCTAAAACACATGTATAAGCTAGGATATATCTGTCTTTTTAATCCTAAAAATAACTTCGCTGATGCGTATTCCCATAAAATAAGATTAACTTTATTATAGATATAAACTACCAACATCAAACTGAAAGTATTCAAAAGTCAAGACTGTTTGTTATTGTCTAGAGGGAGTATTTTACTGAAACTAACCATTATACTATTATATTGACGCTGCATGTGTGCGCAATCCGAGTGAGATATGTACTATACTAAGAAACTTGTCGATTTCATCATGTCTATTTCATTCATAAAAATGTCATCATGTCGATTTCAACGAAACTCGACGAGCAACGCCATCATATAGCTTTCACCATTGACCGAATTTGCGATAACCTGAATGTATCTTCTGCTTTGTTCATAAGTATGTGTTTCCTGTCGATTCATGAAAATAGAAGGATATCTGAGGATTATCAGATTCACGTATGTACTCGGTAATATTATGATAATTTAAACGCGATATAATAACGTTTGCTTGCATCACGGATTTCGATTTCGATACCAGCATGTCCCCAGCCCAGCCAGAGTGATTGAGATTTTACCATTGCACGCGACATTTATATTTTAGGCCATTCCATTGCAAATATTTGACAGTCCATAATTAAGTTCTCAATAAAAAGTAAACCGCGGCTACGATTGAACTTCAATGTGCATAATTCCGATATCAACTCCCCTCAATTTGGAACGCCGGTCATTGAAAGACGCACACGTTTATTTCAGATTACGACATTAATGCTTTAAGCCCACCGATCTACTGTGCGACATAAGCGATCGCAAAATTTCAAAAGAGCAGTGTCGTATTAGATAATAATTGGTGACGTCAAAAAATCAGATATAGTCTATATACGACAAAGCGTCCGGCTTTGGTGAGGTTATTACAGTTTTATTGCATGATAATCTCATTGAATTAGGTAGCCACTGAACGACCAATAGCGCTCCCTTAGATCCAGTTTGGTTGGACTGTTAATGTAGGTTTAAACCAGGTTTAAATAAAATCCGGCCAAACAGTTGAAGCGACAGTGTTAGAAAAATATATAATTTATCCACTGCACAAAACATGACCTTGCACATATGAAATCGGTTTTACTATGTTTCTTCGACAAGGCACATGTATAAGTAGACGAATTAGAATCCACGACGTGTGGGTCGATTTTATGCCGAGACACCAACGTTAGCTGTTTGAAAACAAATATTACATGTGCTACTCATTTGTTCGAAATTGGTACGTTGAATCGCTCAAAGTTCGTACCCGTTTCCGGGACACTTGACATATAGCAAATAGAGCTTACCATGTGGCCGATACGATGAAAGCAGCTTTCGATGGGTATTTTGTGTGAGCTTGCGAGAAATTAACAAAACTCTACTCACAGTTCCGAGATATATTCTCTTTCTCTGCGAAGGACACTACTATGAAAACGTGTACAAATAATTCTACTTCCGTCCATCCACAGTGGCATCTGCAACCATCGCCATGTCTACAACTCAATCGGGGTCGATGAGCTCAGGTTCAACCACAACGACAACCAACTCACCTTACCCAGGTATGGCATTTAGTGGGTAACGGTGTGGTGCTTTGTGATTTCGGAAAGGTACAGAGCGAATATACTGTGGCACATTTAGTTAATTAACGGGTATTTGTCACAGAAAATTAGCCCTGTACCTTTCCGAGATCACAAAATATCACAATGTTAACTCCATTCTAATTTTCTCGAACTGAAAACATTATTTCGATACACACATGCCTTGTATAATTACCAACGAATTGTGCGGCCAAAGAAAACACTAGAAAGCCACTTCACGACTTTTTTGTTTTAATTTAATGCGCTGTATAAAATGTAGTCTCTCAATTAATATCGTGCTTACGGTTAAATTTCTGATCAAGATTTAAAATTGACACATCGAATAGAAATGAAATAGATATGCACGCGAATTAAGTTTCGTATGCAATTGATGTCTTTTTCAGATTTTTATCACGTAAACATTATTTCTTCCGACGATGATCAGACCCAGATTCGCCGGTCTTTATTTGACTGTGAACATGTAAAAATGGGAAATTGTTTACTCATTGAAATGTGTAATTTATGCCGTTTATGTTTCGTGTCCAGAATATTTGACACATGATATACAATAATAAGTCCCATATATAAACATTCGTAATATGTTTTCTATCGATTTTCCCCCGGTGTTGAGTCAATTTCATTGGCCAATTTTGGTTTTCAATTTCAGCTGGAATCAAAACTTGGTCATCATCCACTGACTTGCTGAGAACTCGCAATTTTTAATTGACAATATTTATCTTTGAAATCAGTTTCAGTTCATTAAACTCAGTTCAATCTCAGTTACAAAATAAACAACATCCTCCGTTAAACCACCCAAAAGTAATCGTTCTGCAAAAGCGAGCCATTGTTTTTGTTATGTAGCAACAAGGAAACGGAAATCAACTGTTAATATTTACGCGTAGGAATATCGAACGTTGGCGCGCGTGTAGGCGTTTTTGAACCGGACTACATTTTACGACAATTTATCGATAATTTACCCCCTCCTCACCGGCAAATCTTTGATATTTCATGTAGTATGTTGGCTGCTAGTGCATTATACTGCTACTTAGATTGCGTGGTTTGAACCTCGGTTGTTGGTACTGATCTTCTAGGTGTGTAGATGCAGCTGAATTACACTAGATTTCACTACCATTTTCTTGTCAAAGTGAAAAGACATACAGTTATAGATTTGACGTGAGTGGCTGAATTCATCTGCTAACGTCATGTTGCAACACTATTGTGAGATAGTTTGCCAACCACATGCACGTGCAATATACTACATACAGAGACAGAATCACGTTGTCAACCATTAAATTCAGCAGATTAATACATGAATCTTTTGTCGAGTTGTCAAGACGAAGAAATGATTTTGGAATGTTTTTTAGGCGCTGTGATTTTATTTTCCAGGTTGTATATCTGGCTGTTCTGGTGTATCGGACGGCGATTACCAGGACTGTGCTGGATGTGAGGGATTTATCACGTGCTCAAGTGGTATTACCTATAATATGCCATGCGGCGCGGGACTCGTGTGGGACGATGCCAATAAGTACTGCGGCGTTACGTCACCAACATGTCCGTGTAAGTGCAGCCTGTCGAAAATATGATTTAAAACAAAACACCTAGAGAACAGAAACGCCAGAAAGTAACTCCACTTGTATTAAGTATAGGGCGTATTCTCCACACGATGATGACGAGTGTGGTGTTGGTCAAATGACAAGGGTATGGCGACGCTCATGGTGATGAAACGAAGATGTGATGGTTGTTAATGTTATTACTGTGCCGATGGTGACTACGACGACAACGCAGATATTTAATGTGATGGCGACGGCCAGGACGTTGGTGATGACGATGGTATACGATGATGGTATTGATGATTATGATAATGACGACGATGATGATGATGTTAGCGGTGATGACGATGGTGAAGATAATGAGCACCTCGGTTATCTGTCACAAAAAAGCACCAGCTGAACAACCTTATAATAAGTCATAGAGTATTTAGGTTTTATAACTATTGAGTCAATGTACGGTCATGATTGGGTTCGTGTTCAGAATTAAATAAATTGGACGTTTTATTAACTCGAACGTGATGCACTTATCACAGTAGTAATGATTGTATTCATGCTTGTAGCAATCACCGCGCTGTACTTCGTCCTCATATAGATTTGGACTATCCCACAGACCAACACCCGAAGTCTTGGATGCCCAGTTTATCGGGTAACAATGATGATACAAACAAACTACAGCAAGTAGGCTGCAAATGGAATCTATAATTGTTGTGTATTTCAAAGGGGGTGAAGCTAGATGTAAGCTGACTGTTCGAAGGGAAGAGCTCTCCAACGAAGCTTCTCTCAATACGCCCATTATTGCAAAGTAATTTGATCGTAGTGGCAACTTACATTTAATCCAAATATTTCAATTGGCGCAAATATGTTACAACAACATCCATCATTTAATGGTCGTCCCGGTCCCACGCTGCGAGTGTGGCTGATTTTAAGTCGATGTATTCTAGACACACCGAGAGGTTCAACGATATGATATATCGATTTTAGTCACACAGTGGGCTCCGTCGATGGGCGTCTCGTAATAAATGCTGTGATCTGGAGGAGCCAACCACACATGCGTATGAATATGGTGAACGCTTGAGGCATAGCAGACGAGTTCACCTCATTCACAAGAGGAAATCAGTTGGAAAAAAATATATATAACAGTAGCATGTTCCACTTATGATGTTTAACCCTTTACCCAACAAACCGGCCAAAACCGGCCAAAACCGGCCAAATAAAGCTTCAAAAGCCTAAAATATCTTCGGTCTGTCTCAATAGAACCATACAAATATGGATATCATTGGAACCGGCTCCTTGACCACATTGTGATAGTTACAGTTATGCCCTGTGCCAATGCATTCTCTTATATATGCGAGTCGACCATAGGTCGCCTCGCATATATAAGAGAATGCATTGGCCTAAAAACAATCTTTTTTTAACACTTTTTACCATTTTTTCTTACATTCTTTAACAATTTTATAATTTTTAATGTGTTAAGCCAATGCATTCTCATATATAAGAGAATGCATTGGCCTAAAACAATCTTTTTTTAACACTTTTACCATTTTTTCTTATATTCTTTAACAATTTTATAATTTTTAATGTGTTAAGCCAATGCATTCTCTTATATATGCGAGGCGACCTGTAGTCGACTCGCATATATAAGAGAATGCATTGGCACAGGGCCCTTCTGTTGGGTAAAGGTTTAACCCTTTTCATACTAAATACTCATTTAGTTTCTTCACATACTAAGTTCAAAAAAACGAACTGAACATTTCCCACCAATGACTATGAATCACTCTGCTGTTCTTTTGTTTGTTTGTATGTATGTGGCCTGCTTTTACTAACCGAACACCACTCCAAAATTCCAAATGAATATTATAATAATTTCAATATATAACTTAGTAAATAAAGTGTTAAACAAGGCATGCACAGTTAAAGCGACCCATAATGTCCCGGTCTCAAATTAAAGACAGCAACCCATTGCTCTGATCAAGTCCTGAAATGAAAATAAGTCGACGAGAGATACTATATACTTCTAAAAGGCGCACCGAAGTAATATAAACGCATTAGAATATTCATCCATGCTTACAAAAGTTCATATTTATAATTATTACACTATCCGAACTGATATAAGAACACACTATATCGCTACACAATGTCACCCATGCCGTTGGAAATTGATTTCTTTCTAAGGCCGATATCTACCTCTTCAATAAGTATTTTTCTCGGACGTCGTCTAGTCTTTATATACCTGTGCGTGTGTCAATTCACTGAGCGTGGTACACGTATATCATTTGAGATAATCATGGCATTGATGGGTCACTTTGATACTGTTGTTCACATATTCTATTTTATTCTTGATAGAGCTCAACGACAAAGCTCTCATCCGAGCAGGAGGGTGGTCGTTTGGAATATGCATGTGGATGAAAGGATCCCACTTCAAACTACCGACAGAAAGGATGTGGAAATACGGATCATGTTCAAACGGCACACCTATAATTTAAATGGGAAATGTGTGATCATTTGTAATCGAAATCAATGCGGTTTCCAGAATACAGAAGCCAACGAAAGACAAAACGAAAAGTTGCAGCAGATCGGGTAGGATCGCGATAACCCCCGTTTAGACGACATAGGACATTTGTCGTCAATAGATGAACCGTAATACCACATTGATCTCAAGAGTTGCCTTTGCTTCTACATCTATGACATGAATAAATCCAACGTAGTTTTTATTATATAATTGTTGTCGTTTTTTCTAACAAATGAACAAAGTTCTGTCTTTTAACCCTTTCTTAGGTAGCAATACACGATTTCCAGCAATGTTGCCAACCTGGGAGGGGGTAGTGTACTTCAAATCAATGCTGAGCCATTATCTTTGGCATAGGTCCCATCAATCATGTTTCAATTTCAATATTAGGTGTAATCATTTGTCTGTACTTTTGCTTCTTCGAACAATTTGTCATTGAGTTATGCCCCTTTGTTTCCACACACAAAATGCTCAATTTTACCCATTTTTGACTCAAATTGACCATTTTCAACCCAAACAAACATACCATGATAGAGAGAATGTCAGTAAATAAGCTTCTTCCACCTGATAGAGCTATGTTAGAGCTGATAAATACTTGAAATAGAAAAAGAGTTATCGTATCAATTTAAAAATTGCGTGCCCAGATGACAGCATTCAGGGGGGGGGGGGGAATTGGGCTAATTTCCTGTAACCAATAACACAGAGTTGGCCTTCACTGAATACGAAAACCCTGTTGCGTATCCAAATTTTCCACTTTTTTGAGAAAATTTACCAATTTTGTAAATTAATTAAACCTTCAAATCAGTAATGACACATTTAACACAGGCTACACTGGCTGTTATGCCCCCCAGATACTTATTTTTCAATTTTTCAGACCCCCTACAACCATACGTGTACTGCTACCTTAAACTAAATATCATTGACGAATAGTTCCCTAAGGAAAAGTTCAGAAAATAAGTTCAATAAAAGACCACGTTTTTTTAACCTATTATCTGAAATTGCTCATGGATAGGAATTCTTCAGCACTGGTAATATCTTTATCTCGTATATGCGTGCGTATACAGTTATTTCCTGGTCAGCAATCCAGTTGAGCAATAGACTATTCCAATGTGTATATTCTTGTATAACTGCATGGGGTAATCAATTCAGTTAAGACATTGTTAATTCATGCCTCAAATAAGACGTCCCATTCTCCCGTATTTGTCAATTTGCAAGTTCCGGATATCAAAATATGCGAATAAATACAATATAAAATACAGGTTTACTTACGATGAGAGTCTTGTCGAAGTCAGTCAACTTGACAAGAGGATATGGATCTTCAGGGTGATCTCTATAAGGGAGCCGAGATTTATTGGGGATTTGTTATTGGAAATTTACAGGCATGTTTAGGACAACCTCTAGATGGTCGATATTGAATTTCAACGGATGCTATGTAAAACATTGGCGCTGGCAGCCAACTTGGATTTTACTATTTCCATGACAAAATACTTTGGCACAACCTACAGGCCACGTCCCTTTTTGGATAGATACAAAACTGCATACGGATAATTATTCTAGAAGATCAGAGCAATCAAATTGTTCAGAATTTCGTTAAAGATCATTTGAATTTAATTAAAGGTGCTTAATCCGATTCGATGTTCCCCATAACATAAGATTCCAATAACAACAACAACATTTTTTAAAATGCCGCTTCCGTTATCAGAAACGATTATTGTCCAAAAATAATGCTAACCACAGTCAACTATAGTAAAAAATGCCCGAAAGGTGTTAGTTATCGACATTCGGTTCAACGGAATATGGCCAGATTGTCAAATATATCTACACAAAGCCACTTGATTTGAGAGTTATCCATCTTTATTCGTAATTTGTTCCGAAATCGTCGCCTTGACAAATATTTGTCAGTTGAAAATAATTACATATCTCGAGAAATAATAAATTTCAAAAATCGATACCTGATCACTCTGAGCTTTGATGGGCGGGTTTATCGACTACACGAAGTCAAAGAAATAGTAATTTGGGAGCGTTAATTCGGATTATGTATCGTTAACTTTCCTTATTCTTCATCCTCCCATTGAGAACATATTCGTGAAATTTCAAAATTTCTAACTATCAATTTGAAGCATGAGAACATATTCGTGAAATTTCTAATTATCAATTTGAAGGAAGAATAATAATCCTTTATAACCTCTGTTCGCTAATGTGCTAAACCAACACCCGTTTAATCTCAAAATATGATAGATATGTTCTAATTATGTAAAAAAAAGTTTTTTTAAACAAAAGATGGTAATTGATAGTTTTGAGATTTTTTGAAAATTCACGAATGGGGGCCTCTTTAACTGCATCGTAACATTTTCCAAATTATTCACCCTCAAGAGCTACAGTGTCGTCGACACTTTCATTTGGCTAATGACCTGACCTCCTGCCCAACATTGGCAAGAGTTTAGCAAAATATCTCGATGAAGCATAGGATAGAACAGCGTTGATAATCCTTAGTATAGTATTTTTCAATCGGAATGCGATGTGGTGGGACAATGCACTGTCGGCGCAGACAGATGTCAAAGTAGCGTAGCGTGATGCTGCGTACACCGGAGCTTCTGTGATGTCAATGTGCACGGTATACATGATCGCCAGGGTATTCGTCAAATTTCATGTGTTTCCACGTGTAGTTGAGACTGAGCAAATTGAAATAAAAAATCCGAACATAATGAAGTTATTATGAGTCGATAATGTGTCTAAAACTCTCTCGTTTTCAGATCATTATCGACTCACTACGAGGCGATTCTAATCAGATTATCGACCTAAAATAATTGATATTATAAGTAGATAATGTGCGATTTTTCGGAAGAACAGGCTGCATCAGGGGGGGGGGGGTGAAAAAATAATCCGGCACGTATGCTGGGGTGGGTTGGTGGTCAAATCGACCAACAAGCAATTTTTTCCGCAACTAAAAAAAATATTTCATGCTTGTTTTTTTGGTGTTTTGGCAATGAGTTGGGCTTCAAAACCACTTTGAATGAGAGAAATAATGTAATTCTAACTGGTAAACTGACTGCAGGCAGTTATCGTGTTGTATTTTGTTGCAAATATTGAAATCCAAGATGGCCGCTAGCAGCCATGTTTTTTTGGCCGAATGACCTCAAAATGACTCATTCCTATTTACATGTCCATGTTAACATCCATGATAAATAGTATGCACAGAAATTCATATACAGCTGTCTACAGTGAATTTCCCACCGCAAATCTCTGTTTTAGTGTTAAAAGGGGGGTGGGTGGGTCAAAAAATGATTGGAAAAAACTGCCGAAAACGGAAACAAATTTGGCGGTGTGGGTGGGTGTCTACAAAAAATGATCGAAAGGGAAAAAATGCCATACGTGCCTGAAATTTTTGTCTGCCCCCCCCCCCCTGGCTGCATAGAATATCACAGTATTAGTAGGTCCCGCCAGGTCATCAGTTGGATCACTCTTGGGCAGGGGTGAAATTTGTTCATAAAAACCTATCCTAACAGCCTGTTCTTACGAAATGCGCACATTATCTGCTTATAAAAAACATCTTTTAGGTAGTTAATCTGCTTAGAATTGCCTGATTTTGAGTCGTTAATGTGCTGAATATCAGATCATTTTAGTTACATTATCCACTCACTATGAAGCGGTTCTAATCAGATTATCGACCTAAAACAAATTGTATTATAAGGAGACGATATGAGGGTTTTTGAGAGAAAGGCTGCATAGAATATCATAGTAAATGAGCAGGACCAACCGGCATCATAGCACATCGGTAGGATCACTTGAGCAGGGGTGAATTGGTTCATACTAACCTATCCTAAATATTCATTTAACATTCATATTGGACTTATTTGATTTTGAAATTATACCCGTTATTCCGTTGAGAAATAAGTTCATATTCAACATATTTCGGCATCAAATTATGTTCATATTGAGCCTTCCCACGAGAACAGCTGACGAGAAACGCATCAAGGTGACAAAGGGTTCTTTTTAATACATCATGTAATAATAAAGAGTTTTAATTATCCCGATGAGGTACCAACAAAGGGCGGTTTTTTTTAGTTGTAAACTTAAAATGAATTATATTTATGTACGATCTACAACTTTTGATTATATAATGTATGTGTATAAGTACTTGATGGCCTTATCAAGCTAAATTCACCACCATAATGCAACAAAAGCGAGGCACGTGCTGGTTTATAAAAGCCCGGTCAGATTTGACACCAAATTAGTTAAATGTTAATTTTGTTCAGCTTGCCAGGCAAAAGTAAAATGAACAAATACTGGAAATCAACATTTAGATGACACATGCATCGTAAACATCCAGAAAAACATGAATAAGTAGTACTGGGAAAACGATCGCAAAACCTCATAATTGAGAATGCTCTTTATTATCTACCGCTTTCGGGCGACAGAAGAATTAGCACGCTTTATAGTAGAAGATATTTGGCATTCAAAACGTGTTAAAACTCTTTCTTTTAAAAGTGGATATCTAGCCATCAAAACCTCATTTTAATGGGCTCTTGTGTATGATCTAATTATGTTGGCATATAATACGTACACGTGGTGGTTTTATGGTGTCAATTAGAATTGGCATTTATAAGATGTGGCCTGAACATGCATTATGAGACGCTTTAATGTTAAAACGAAGTCGGGGCAATGTAGGAACTATTATCTGACGATTCAAAAGCAACCTTGTTCTCTCAAAAGATATACATATTTCTTCTGACAATTATGATTTTACACAATGTATTTGAAAAACTTTGTCCCCGTATTCGATTTATTATAGACGATCGTCACCGAAACAAGTGTTTATATGCATTAGTTCATGCAATTAAACTTAGATAGGTGCAAATAACGCTATTTGATTATTGTTCAAAGACAATCTCCTGATTGCAAAGTGTATCTGTTATTCTTTCCCACGACTACAACGTTTGAACACCAGTATAGCCAGTTGTAATAGCGTAGTGGAAGTATAAAATCGGCGCAACTTGACAATATCATTTTAACCAACAATCGGACGTCGACACCACGCAGTGCTATAAACCATTATATTATTTGCTGCAATACAACTTGCTGGTATTCAAAGTATACGTGTGCAAAATTGGATAAAAGCATTAAACTTGGTACATATAAGCCGGATTCGTAATCTCAGGTTTAAACCTGGTCTACGTAAACCTCTAGGTTTAAACCGCCGTGAGTCAGCAAAATCCGTGGTTTAAACCTGAGACCGCAGGTCTAAGTGACGCATTCGTCATCTCTGGTTTAAACCTGGTCCAGCCAGACCATTGGTTTAGCAGTAGTGTCTCTGTATCGTCGAGATAATTAAACGTACTTTCCTAATGCGGACCGCCTCGTTTTATTGATTGCGAAAATCAATAATTACGACAGCGGTCATATTTTGATTGGAAATTTATAAGCGAGAAGCAATCACACATATAAAGCGTATGGGGATAAGTTTTTGCCAATTTCAATATTGTTTTTGCGTTTTATAAGCTTAAACCGGCAACTAAACCATCTAATTCGGCGGTCCAGCTAAACCAGTTTTATCGAGGCTAAACTTTAGATGACGAATCCGTCTTTTATTCATCGCCGTTTAGTATTGTCAAACAATCAGTCAAAGGGTGGAGCTGTAAATAATCTCGAGTGAGGGGGTGTCTAAGTGGCGACTGCCGACTGGTGTTATCGTGTCACAGTTGATTCATTCGCACGCGAGCTTTGCTCACATATTGACACGTTCCTAAATATATGATTTTTACAACTATCTTGTGGTTTTTTTGTTTGGCTTGTGGCAATCAAAAATACTGGGTTTGTTTTAATTTTGACACCAAAACGATGCTACTGCATGACCAGATATTATATACATATAGTTTGCAATCCTAAACTTATATTGCTATATGAGTCAAATTTGATCACTTATTTTGATGTAGACCATGCCACAAAGCTCTACTCTGGCTAAGCCCATAAATTCACATAATATTCTATCAGTTCAAAACATGGGAACCTTTTTGATTTTCTACATGACGGGAAATTTATGACATTGAACAAGAATCAACGCATGTAATATATTTCTTTATTGTCCCTCTGCATGGTTGCCCACTTCCAACAGTTCAGATGCCGCTTATGGTGTGCACTCATAAGCAAATTTCCTTTACTTGACTGGATTTACTAGATTATGGAGACTTTATTCAGCGCCAGAGGGGCTTTACGCACATTTTGATTATTTGAACATTTTAATTAAACAAAAATTAATTAAATTTAAAACAAACTAAAGTTAATTTAAATTTTAAATTTCATTTCTTTTTATATTCAACTCCTTACTCAATTTAACACAATGTTTTATTTTGTTTTAAATTAAATTTTTTCTTATTTTTAAATCAAAATAAAAAAAAACCTAACGCCGTTATACCACACGAATCACCACACCCAATTTAATTGAAATCGGTCCAAGTGTATTGGAGAACAGTTAGTTGCGAACAGACAAACGGACATACAGATAGACAGCTCCTATACCCTTTAATATATACATATATACATGTAAATGCTCCAAATTGTGTCTTTGCGGGTGAAGCATCCTGCAGAAATCTATCACAAACAAAGTGATGAACAGAGCGTGAAACTCGTGTTGAGAGACATGTCCTTTGTTAAATTGATTTAAACACAGAATGAGATCGGATTATTGAGCGATACTTGTTTCTCAATGAATAAATCCAGTGAGCGTGCACGCGGTCACGATAATTTATGACTTATCAATAACCATTATACCGGCCTATCATTTGGTCCGATTGGTAAGAGGGTAGTCATATCACCGAACCGAGTTATCAATTAGCTGGCAACTGAACGACAAAACGCCCCCTTAGACCAGGTTTGGCTGGACCGCCAACGTAGGTTTAAACCAGGTTTAAACTCGGAGGTTTAAACCGGAGATGACGAATCCGGCCATATAATTCATGATATGGGGTCAATATAAGAGCGAGACCCAAGCGTGAAAGTGACCTTGATGTCAAGGTCAAAGGTAATAAAATTCTACTTTGCACAGGCGGTATGAGTAATAACATTTATAGACAACACATTACTTGTACATGTCCAACTGTACATACATATGACTTCAAAAATGCCATTTTAGTCATCTTTATAACGAAGATCTTGAGAAATTTTCATCTTGGAGCCTAAAAGTCAGTTATTCATCCGAATAGCTGCAAAATGTCCATGAACAAATGAATATAAAGTCCCACCCATTTAACATGCTTACTAAATGCCACAGCATTCCACATAATTTTATTTGCATATGTATCAGGGTACAATACAAGAGTGAGTCCCAAGCATTAAAATCACCCAGATAACAAGGACAAAAGTCAAAACTAATTTCTATAAAATTGTTAATGGTGTAATCTGAGTCTGAGTTATTCCTCGATATTTGTCCGAAATTACACAAATATATCTCCAAATGGATTGTAATACTACTTTCAGGAATTCTATCAATTTATGAAATATATTTAAGTAAATGTCGGTTAAAAGATCAGAAACTCATGTTCTCTTCCAAACAATTGCAAATAATTTGAAAAATTCAATATACATGTAAAGTCACAGAAATAAAATGCCAACTTGATGCCACCAAGTTATACATTTTGGGAACAGGTGTTAAAGATATGGGTAACAAGGTTTGGCAAAACAAATTTATGTTACTTTTATTAAGTAACATTTTGCTGATTTTAGTCACCCAACGCATTGCAGAATACATGTATTGCCCAAACTTTGACATATAGGCACTACATGTGGTGGAAAAAAATTGGCATGCTGACATGTTACTCGATTCTGTGGTCAGTATTCAAGAAAAGGAAAATCACATGTGGGCAATGTTTAGAAAGGTTATATGTTGAATATGTCGAACCTACATGTATTCAATTTGGTAGCAGTTATGAGCAACACAACTTCGCTTAAATACGCACACAATCGACCTAAATATTAAATGTGTACATAATGTGATTATTTGATTCTGATATAAGCAGATAATGGATTCATGGCCGTTATTTCGTTTTATGGCGCGGGCCACATTGAAAACACATGTTAAAGGTCGTTCACCTGAAAAGTCGTGTGTTGGTTTATTTGTGTCATTGTCCGCACATAATCTGCTTAGAATCGCCTCGTTATTAGTCGATAATGTGACTACAACGCTTTCATTGTCAGCACATTATCGACTCAAAATTCGGCGATTATAAGCAAAGTATCGACCTAAACCACGTTCTATTATAAGCAGATAATGTGAGAAATTTCGGGAGAACAGGATGTTATGTGAGTATAATAACTACAATTACCTTCGCGTCCAAGAAATTAAATCTATTGCCCAGAATATAATATCACCATCATGTTGTTGAAATCAAAATGGTGGAACATAATTTAGCTGTTGATTACCTTGACATGAAAGATTAAGTCTGTGAGTTAAAGACAGAACTAAAGTGTGGATACAGGAGCATTGAGCATAGACATATTCCTTACTAAAAACATGATACCGTAATATGTATATCATACATGTACTAATTCTGATTATTCAGCCATCCATCGAGATTGAGCTCATCGATAAAAACAGAAGTTCGCTCCCAGTTTGAATGTTGAGATCTCACCAAACTAGAGAAAGCTAAATTCACCCAATGTTGGACACGAGCATACATATACACCGAGTCATATAAATTCTAGCATCTACTGGCTATCAGTAACATCGTGATATAGCATGGCATATGATTCACTAACTCCTCATATATACCCTCTTGGTAAAATTAATTGGTTTCGGCTTGAAAAAAGGAAGTTTAGTTTTGAAAGAAATGTGCAAATTATGCTATGGTAGACAATAAGTCATTCCTTGTATAGAGTGACAATATGCTATGACACTGAATCCTAAAGCAAGTTATTATTGTGGCATGTTAAAGCTGGCTCTCTGGTGATTACATCTCCGATTTGGTAGACAGTGTGTGAATTGGTCATCAGGGGTGGCCAGCATATTATTATACCTATGTATCAAGGGGTCGCATAAAATGTACATGGACTGGGTATGTTCACATTAATGGCAGGTTACCTGTATCTCAACATGGATCATGTTTTGAAACCGGAGCGTCTGCAACCATAGGACTCAGCAGGTAGTGGCATAGCGATACATAGGGACTGGTTAGTCAAAGAGCCAAACTTTAGTGGTGACCAGATAACTTATACCAGTATATGACTCCTCTAGTTTACCTGTACCGTTGGACTGGGAGGAAATTGCGCGTCCTCTGTGGTGGTGTATTGTACGTATCGCGATACTGGGTCGCCAATGATCTTGTCTAGAATATCAATATTATGTATTCATGTGGTGGTAAATTTCAAGAAGTCACTTTACTCGAACAGCTGTTAAATGCGTGGCATACAATTATATCTAGCAATGACAATATATTCTTATCCTGGGACTTGGCCACTCAAATACAAATTCCAGCAGTGGTCGGTCAAGTTAGCCATACCAAGAACTGCCATTGACTGACATAGCACACTTCTCATGTGGTGACCAGATTACCCATATCCTGATATGCAGATCGAGAGCACCAATATCGCCATGCACATCCTGAAACTGGGCCACCAATATGCCTGTTTCCAGTGATGACCAGATTGCCTGTATGATGTGATCTTTGTGCACATCTTCGCTTATAATCAAATTCCCCATACACTGCTTGACCAGGGTGCCCATCTACGAGAGTGGTCCGATAGCTCACTCGTGGGTCTTATCATTCTTCAATCTGTAAGTTCAGGACTTTGTCTGCTAGTACCAACTCTTATGTATGGAACCTTTTTAATTTTGATAATAAAATCACCAAATTATATTCAGTAAATTATGAAGAATAATAACTAGATGCAGCCACTTGTACATGTAACTTGTAACGTGCGTTGCCATTGCCAACCAAAGTAACCTGACTCATGTGAACATTCCGCCTGCATGTACATGGTCAAGCCGTTTAGAAGTTTTGTGTAAAATGTGTAGCATTACGAAACTTGTAGCAAAGTGGAATAATCCAATCTTCTGATAAGATATTCTATAGTGAGAAACCAACGCTATTCCTACAGTAGGAGAACATAGGAGAATAGAATGTTCAGTGCGGAAATATTGTATCTTGATTGAAGTGTCGGCGGTTGCACTGGACATGTCGCTTACCGTCAGATTATTGTTTGCACGTTCTACTACCAGTTGGATCGATATCTCAAAACGTGTAGCTTTGGCGCCGTAAAATCACATGACTGCATGCCAAGTGTGTATCCATAGCAATACCATAGTAGCACACGTTACAAGTTACATGGATGTTAACCTGGCTATTATCAACTCATTCAATGAAATCAGTAGAAATAGTCATTTCTGTATCACAGAGACTGTACTATTCTAATGTCTTCTTTCTTCAAATTTGTATTTTTTTCAACACTAACTATCTGTGAATAGTATGCGTTATTGCCAGTCATGACTGAACACATCTTATTTCTTTTTCACAAAGCACTCAACAGTTCATTGCTGACAGAATCGTGAGACATGCTGTTATGAGTTGAACACGATTTCGATATTTCGCTGACTTTAAATTTCAAACAGGTATAGGCCTACAGTTTGACTAGTACTACATGCGACAAGCGTATGATCTGAACTGCATGTATTAGCTTATGACAATGCAATATTAATGGGATGAAAATAATACAAAATTGGTGTATCATCGTTGCTAAGTGCCGTCTGTTGGTGAAACGTGTGTTCCAAGTCTGCTCATTGGATCTATTATTCATCATAATACCGTATCTGATAGTGAAAATAATCATCTGAACACCATTCACTTTGAGTGGCATGTAAATCATCAATCCAATTTAAGAAACTGTTATTAGTTTGTTTTATTGAGGTTTGTGGTCGTTTTAGCTGCTAGGCCATATGTCAGGTTTAAAGGTCGAGGAAATGCTTGTACAGGATATATCTCACTGAACACAGCTAGGAAAGCAACTGAAAACCTTTCGCAATTACATGTACATGAATCAAGTTAGCGTCCATTTGTGTGGACCACAGATCGTGTGTGTGCGTATATTATGTATGTATGTACTGCTCGTCCGATCCGACTTCAATTTTGTATGTAGGCCTACTTTGATCCTGGGAACAATGTGATAGGGTCCAATTCCACTGGCGACCGTGTCCTTGGCCTTGGTCGAGCTCATATACGCTCATATCGGCATATTTCTGGACCGGTCGAACAATAGTTTGTTCTTTCTCCCGTCGGAGGCAATCACAAAGAAATCCCCAGCACATCAGATAGTTAATAAACACCTCAAAAAAAGAAAGTCCCCCCTAATATATTTGGTAATATGTTATGAGATATTGTATCGATCTTGACAAAACTTTACGCCAATATTTAGAGGTATCTGAGACACAACATGTGCGATGCACTGTCCTGTAAGTTATGCTATGGCCGGCTGAGCACGAATTGAATGGAAGAGGGGTGCTTTTCAAAAGTTGCAAAACACTGACGCAGAGTGGGCAGTCATTCCATTGTTCCATTGTTCACACAAGTTGTCCAAAAGTGAAACTGAGTCCACGATAACATGCGTGTCATCTTCGGGAAACAATATGCCCGCTCCATGCCAGGGCCATTCAGTCTGACCACATTCATTTGGAATGACATCTTTCAGAAGTTTCATGCCGTGAGCAACACAGAGTTATTGAAATCAGTCTCGTTGAAGCCATTTTTCAGTAAACAATGTTTCCCACCATGTAGGCCATTCATGTACCAACAGATAAGTGAAAAGTGCCACTCTTCCATTCAATTCGTGCTCACTCAGCCATAGCTCATATCACAGCACAGTGCTTACCACACTTGATGTCTCTGGTACCACAAATCATTTGTGAAAAGTTTAATCAAAATCCATCTTATATCTCGTAAAATATTATATATTAGGGGGGACTTTCTTTTTTTGAGGTGTTTATATTAGATTTAAGATGTGTGTTGTCAATTAGGGTATGTTTGTAAAAATAACGACATTGAGCAATATTGTTCTTCGTTTCTATATGATCACCCTGTCGGCATATTTCACATCACTTTAAGACAGAAACCCTGCAGTACTGCAAATGATTATAGCAGCGAGATCTAATGGGCACAAGACACAGGCCGTGTAGCCGATTGCAATAAAATAACTCTTTTATTGTTCTGTTTCAGTCACTGCGATGTATTGTTATAGGTATATTCCGAAAGCGTGCCAATTTTCCATACGCCATTTCTCATATTGACTGTTAGAAGTCTATAAAATTTGAACCTCACACCCAGTGGGGAACAGAAGGACCATTGTGTCATATAAGAACTTTACTTTAACGCATGGCTAGTAGCTGAACAATCAATGGCAAAATACTGTACGGTATTAAGTGAGCCACATTATCAGTCAGCTTAAAATAATTTGGGGCTGTTTTCTAAAGTTATGAGTGCATGTATATCTTATATAGCTTTTGGAACTGTTGTCTGTGCGTATGTTTGTGTGTATATGTTTTATAGACTCGAAAAATACTCGACCGATCCGACTCGAAATTGATCTATGTTGGCCTACTCTGATCCCGGGAACAATATGAACGGGTCCAATTTCACGTGCGACTGTGTCCTTGACATTGACCTCGCTCATATAGGCAGGTTTCTGGACCGATCGAGCAATAGTTTGTCCAAACGCTGTATATTCTGCCAAGAGGGAGGCGATAACAAAGCAATCGCTATATAGCCAGGAAGAAGTCGGGCACATCGGCTGGTATTGGATATAAGTATGATTGTTGCAATATGTTTCAATAAAACATCTAACCTGATATGCCTAATATATTCCCTCTCTCAAGTGATAAATGACACCTTGGTAAAGATCAAGGTCACAAAAACATTCCAACTCTCACACAAATCCCCCGAATATTACAATATTAGTCAAATTATGTCTCCTTGGTATGCAGTAATGAATAATATGCACAATTCGTGCCTTTGTTATCTCCATTGTGTACATTGTAGGCAGCCTATAGTGAAAATGCATGTTGATTACATTGACCTTGACATCAAGGTCATACCAGGGGTCTGCCGATTTGGGTCTCGTTTCGAATTGAACCCCCATGGTCTACTCTATATGTATGCCAATTTTCATGCTTTTATCAAAATTTGCACACCCCATCAGCTAACAGCCCCTACTGGAAGCCTCGGCCATTGCTTTTTATATATTTGTATCTCACTGTGAATGCTAACAATTTCTGTACTAAATGTGTTCTCTCGAGTTAAAAGTGTATATCGTAATGGGTTAGTATTGATTTGGAGGATGCTAAGATGATATGAGGGAAATCTTTAGAAAACGAGTCTTATTGTCTGAACATTTTCTATGGGATAACTACTCATCAATGACGCTTTAGTACAGAAAGGGTTAAACTTATTATCTGAACATTTCCTATGCGATAACTACTCATCAATGATGCTTTAGTATAGAAAGGGTTAAACTTATTATCTGAACATTTCATAAGGGATAACTACTCATCAATGATGCTTCAGTATATGAAGGTTAACTTTATTATATAAAGGCTAAACCCACCGTAAAGCTGCAAATGAAAGGAACTCGGACTGAACAGTTTCAGTTGGGCATTCAGTCCCATCTTTCTGTGTTTAATGTTCGCATGGTTATGATGCGTAATTTATCCATTCAATCTCTTCATTGACTTAACATTTTACTATTCCGCCTTGAATCTCTACACATTAACCCTTTATGTGATGCTTACACCAATACATTAACCCTTTGTGTAATAAATACTCAGCCTGTTCTCCCGAAAATTAGCACGTTATCGGTCTATAGTGGATTTTTATTAGATTCATAATCGGCGTATAATCGCCTGAAAATGAGAGCGTTTTAGTGCCAATATAAACTAATCCAATACCAAACTACGTGAATATTATAGGTCGATTATGGACCTACGTGACTATTATAGGTCGATTATGGACCTATGTTAATAGTATTAGGTCGAGTATGAACCTATGTCCGCGAGAATATGTTGAAATACTCACTCACGAGTATTTTTCTCTTAGGAAATGTTCAGATAATAAGTTCATTCAACTTCATTGGTCGGTTGTTGAACTTATTATCTGAACATTTTCCTCAAGTAAATATGACTTATTACGTATTATCTGTCTACTTATCTTTTCTGAAAACTCCTCCAATTGAATATGATTAATTGTTGCTCAGACTTGGCGAATGTGCTTAATATTTCTTTGTCATTTCAACTCATGTATTTTACACTGTGTAAGCGAGAACATGACTATGTGTTGGTGCGTGTGGTGACAAAGTACTTATAGTTGAATATTTTTTTTGTCTGGCCTAAACTGACACACGACATAGCGAATTATCAATTACCAGAGCACTGATGAGCGTTCACTATCAGTAATCATGTTGTGGTCACAGCAATCTGCAACACGTGACTTCACACATATCTGTACACCGATCTACAGCAATGTAAACATTCCCGTAGACCATTTTCACATCAGGATTATAGAGTTACCGGTCGTCTGCGTCAATCCCATTCAAAGCTGATAACTGAGGCCACTAATTTAATGAGAATCTCCAGATCAGCGAGTCGTTTCCATCTGCACGGCATTTGTTTTAAGCTTTGTAATACATGTAGCTCTGTTAGTGTCCGCATTAAATGAACATCAATTAGATTACACACACAAGTTATTGATCTGGAAGAGGGTCGTAAAAGTGCTATTGGAAGGATAAAATATTACCACATATTAGATGGGGTAATACCACTAAGTTTGAGTCATGTTGCTGATCAAATGTTCACAGTTAATTCATACTTGACATGTTTTCTTCCACCATTAGTACCTGAGTGAATATGGTTATACATTAATATAAATCAATGAATAGATATAATCAACTTGTTTTGTCTCGAAAATATACAAATCAAAAGACGATAGAAACGTACGCGTCGTGTCAGTATTGCCAATGACAGCACATTATGACTTTTTCTCAGTTATGATATTTTGTTAATCTAGGCAGGAACATTGAATTATAATTAGTGAGTACTTTTCGATCGAGTGAATCAATTTATGACAATGGAACTAACATGTATATTTTCGAGGAAGAAACAAGTGGTCTATATCTCTTTAACAAAGACGCGTACTGTAACTTTGGAGTTGTATACATCACATACATTTTCCTAGCTATATATATGATACACATTTAAATTGTAAGATACAATGAGTTACCTATATATTCAAGTGACAGATGCATGCAAACGATGTCGCTGGATAAGCAGAATACAATACATTATTTGGAATTAGTCTTTCTTTCAACAACCTCCGTTCACTATGTTGAATTATACTCAGCCCACGTTCAACCCTGCGAGTTAATAGTTCTGTAGCAAATGCACATTTGTAAACTATGTCAAGTTTGCGTAATATCTGCGAATTCCTCATTTCAGTATCGAACCTCATTCTATCGACAACTATGTCTTGCCCTGACCCAAACCAGACAACAAAGTCCACCCATTTCATATCACTAACATACATCTGTCTCTGTATTAGGAAGAAATAATTAAGAGTCCTGTTGAGTGTATATGACCCATCATCCAGTTTCTTAATGTAAAAACCCCGATCCGAATCCTGGTCGACTGTAAGTCCATGTTTGCTTATTGGAGATTTCACTTCACACCTCCATTCTTACCATCACCTGTGCATGTAGGATCAAATACCAGACCGTCTAGCCTGGCACCAATATCTGGTCGCTCCGGGTCGACTAACTCTGTCTTAGAGATTTTAAAATATAAGCATCAATCGATGACTGTTCATAACATTTTGTTCTTTCCTGCATAGCAATTTCTTCAGAATCCTATCTGGTAGCCTGGTTCGGAGAATTCGTCCAAAATTTGATGCAGTCATTTTATACCGATGCAGTTTTTTTGTCCATAGGTCGCAACGACTCTGTTGTCAGGTATTCTTTCTCCACACAAAAAAAAATAGATTTTCAACCGAAATATGTTCATGTCTGATTAGTGCGTCGACATATTTGGCGATAAATACATTGCCTTTGTGTAGTAGAATTCTTGTAAATATAGCATAGCAGCTGGCGATTAGTATAGATTTATTCCCACTAACTAGTTCACTATGACTCCGTAAAAATGTCCTTCAAATCACAGCACATTAACTTCCATAAATCATCCAAATCATACTCAGTGTGGGTTTGTTATCTGCAAACTCTTTCAGACCCTTGGAAATGCAATTAGTGGCCTCGCTATCGCTCTGTTGGAGGAAGGGATGTAATTATGGGAACCTGGTCTATTGACAGGCAATCTTTCATAAATTCCGGAATGACAGAATGTGCACTTTCAACTGCTTTATTGTTTATTGGGCAGCGATATTATTGCACATTTAATTCTTCAAATATATTTGCACACTAATTTCCGGCAAATGCCAGTTGTATAGTTAGAACATGGGACGAGTAATGAAAATGTGATTTTCTGCTTCAACCACCCGCGGACTGATACATTTTTAATTATGTAGAACACACATAGAAGGTTCGAAATGTAAAAAGTTCCCAGCGCGGGGAGTTGCACATTTTTTGGTAAGATCATCGCCAAAGGTTAGAACATTTTCCGTACTCTATGAGATTTCGTTGCGCCATAATCGTCGTGTTCCAAAAATGATATCATGACAACCTAAAATTTAAATGGTCTGCTCAATTCATGTCGTCGAATTGATCAAGTCTTCGCCAGCCAGTTTTGATAAAATAAAATGTTCAATACACAAGTGGAAAGGCATCGAAGGGCCACCGGAGGCTGAGATCACATGAGTTTGTGGAAAATGCGCCGCATTTATTTTGTCATCGAATGTGATTATTCCTACCAATAATAACCCACCAAAAATCAACACAATGTTGGTTTATATTAGATGTTAAACGGGCATGGCTCATTCGAACCTCCATTTTTTTTCTACGTAATTTGGAGTAACGGATACGATAAGTCGATAAGTACACGAAATATTGATATACCGGCTACATATGCTTCGAAAAATAAAAAGTTAGCCAAAGTCACAGCCATTTTCCAGCAGAGTTTTTTCGCCCAATTGCAGACACGCTATTTATTGCTACCATATCAGGAATATACTACCACGGAACGCTCTTTTCTGTTCCATGTCGCGCAAATGGCTGTTATTTTTTTGGGACCCAAACACCGTATTCACAGTTGTATTCTTCATTACTTCAACGTCTTTTTGGGTTAATAATGCTCGTAGAAAGGTAGTTCAGATATTTCGACGTATTTCGATACTGAGAACAATTAAAAATCGTATAATATAATGTGTATTTTGGATCGCAAACGCCATGTGGCTTTAATAGATATCAGGTCCCCATTATGTCCCTATAATATTGATTATAAATCAAAATAGCAAGCACGCAAAAATGTAATAGGGCCTAAATGTACATTTGTTGCAAGAACGCACGACAATCTTTTTCGAAAACCAGGAATCGGAAATGGATGCAACGTTACTGAAAGCCGGTAAAGTATATCTTAGTGCTATTACGATCGCCTTGGACATACTATGAATTATCACTTAATTTGACTAGCTATATTTAATTTCAGCTTATATATGCTGACCATCATACTATAGTGGTGTTTATTACAATGTTACTACCCACTCATCTGACACCCAACGACATCCACATTAGCCAAATATAGTGCACGTTGGGCTACATGATACACAGCCTATTATTTGTGATAGATTGGAATTACTGCCTAACTTCGTCCCCAAACGAATCTATGTTGATGCTAGTAGTCATGGATGGCGTATAGTTATGTATAAGGGTGTACTAACCATTCTGTCACGGCGGGGTATGTGCGTGGGTAATTCCCTGCATGACCCGGTTAAGATTGTCTGTTGTATCCATGAGAATTAAAACACTACTAATCAGTTAATGATTTATTTGGCTGTAAAGTCGACCCAAACGAAAGCAAGGTCCACAGAAACAAGGAACACGTACATACTGAATACGAACATGACAAATAATAGGCTACACATGTTAAAACATACACATGTTAAGTTATTTAACAAAATCAAACTAAATATACACATGAACACACACATAAACATATATTCATTGTGCCAATTCTATTTGTACAAACTTTAATACATTCAAAGCCATCAAGCCGAAGGCCGCCAAACTTATTTCAAAATTAAGAGATCATATAGAGTTGAAATAACGAACTCCGAGAAAAACCAAGTCAGAGTTGGAATCAAGTCGAGAAACTCTCTCTTCGAATGACCACAAACGCAATGCCCATGTAAAATCATATCATCTTGGAGTGGACTATTTCTTGCTCAGCTTATGGGATTCTTATTATTGAATTCAATAATCATGCGTTGACTGTTTCCATGAAGAATTAGTGACATATTTTTCATATTATCATGACTATGTATTGTATAATCATGTGTTGAATGTTCGTATATAACTGATCGATTAGGACTACTCTACTGAGAACTGAAGTGAAAATAAGAGATTTGGAGGACTTACATTACAAGATGAGGTTTTGACAAGGTGGTGTCATACTGACTGAAACTTTACTCTAATATATTAACCACTTGTATGAGGAATGATCTCAACCGACGAGTGCCTTCAAAATTGAGGTGTAACCCATCGTCTGCATATAACTCATTTTTGGAAGCCCCTCTCCCATAAAAAATGCTATAAGTTTTGAGGAACTGCTTTTGGTTTTGCACACAGCTGTTCCATAAGTTTTTGTTAATGTTGTTGACTCTATCTCCAAGGTTTCAATGTCTTTTGGTCGAGAACTGATCGCTGACATGATGATCTTGCTGGATGTGTGCTTGTAGGTTGCCTTTATTTACTATATATATTCAATTTGGAATTGTTTGTCTAACATGCCCAAATCTTCTATATCGTTGGTGCCAATGTGAAAAATGATATGAGTACAGTTAGCGAGGTTAGTACCTTGGAGTTTTCTGTTACGTACTCTCCATGTGAATTTGCCTATATCTATACATCTGAATGGTAACACCTCCAGATCATTTATGTCAGCTACATATTTACATATGGAGTCGGAGACCAATCGTACCTTTCTGTTCATTTTAGTTGAAATGAGAATATGTAAGTTAGCTTAAGGAAGAAATGATATGATCACGCATGCACCTGACTACCTTGTATTTATCTGCATTGTATAATGCAAATACCTCAAGTAAGCATCGCTAAACCAATCATCCATCAGCTTAATTAACTATCCTGGAACTCCGATATTAAGGGCCCATGTTGCTCCACCCTTTTGTATCTTTTATTCCAATTCTATTCCGAAATTCTGATAAAGTAACTGCTCTGCCATTGGCTTTTGTTCAGAAAGGCCAGATCTGACCCTGGTACCAATCTAACCAAGATCGAATGAGGTATTGAAATGACTGGTCACGAATAAGCTGGTGAGATGGATTGAATTGGCTAGCTGATTCCGGGACTAAGTTAGATTTTCGCAACATAAGAAAAAATGCAAACAAGGACATCCTCCAAAATGTGGCGTCTGCTGTCTAACATGCCCAAATCTTCTATATCGTTGGTGCCAATGTGAAAAATGATATGAGTACAGTTAGCGAGGTTAGTACCTTGGAGTTTTCTGTTACGTACTCTCCGTGTGAATTTGCCTATATCTATACATCTGAATGGTAACACCTCCAGATCATTTATGTCAGCTACATATTTACATATGGAGTCGGAGACCAATCGTACCTTTCTGTTCATTTTAGTTGAAATGAGAATATGTAAGTTAGCTTAAGGAAGAAATGATATGATCACGCATGCACCTGACTACCTTGTATTTATCTGCATTGCATAATGCAAATACCTCAAGTAAGCATCGCTAAACCAATCATCCATCAGCTTAATTAACTATCCTGGAACTCCGATATTAAGGGCCCATGTTGCTCCACCCTTTTGTATCTTTTATTCCAATTCTATTCCGAAATTCTGATAAAGTAACTGCTCTGCCATTGGCTTTTGTTCAGAAAGGCCAGATCTGACCCTGGTACCAATCTAACCAAGATCGAATGAGGTATTGAAATGACTGGTCACGAATAAGCTGGTGAGATGGATTGAATTGGCTAGCTGATTCCGGGACTAAGTTAGATTTTCGCAACATAAGAAAAAATGCAAACAAGGACATCCTCCAAAATGTGGCGTCTGCTGCTTTTGTTGAGGTCCAGATAATGCACGAATTTTAATAGGAGCTGATGAGTTATTTGTGCAGCCGGCTTGATCAGATGCGGGTATGCCCTAGCTAAACCCCTAAACATGAGTTTTATCGCAATTGAATCGAAATTCTGAACACTCGTTTCTAATCTGATGTGCAAATATTCAACTCCACTAATGTAATGTTGTTGACTCGGTGGATTCAAAGGATCGGCTTAGAAATTCTGAATAGAGCAGTAAGGTTTCCAAGCTAGCTGGTAACGGTTGTCATTTGAGAATGTGCAAAATAATAAAATGCCCTCATTGAATTTCGTGGTTTTTATTTGTTCATTCTGCAAAGGCTTTCTTGGTTGACGTTTTGGCATCACTCTTTAACTGTGAAAGCTAACGACCTACAATAAAATCACCAGAAATTGAAAGACTTCCAAATTTAATTTGACATGTGAAATTTCCATATTTTAGTTTCTAGTTTGAAGGAGCTATGATGATGGGGACCACCGTAACCTTGATAAATGATCAGCCAGTCTGTTTTCACGTCCTTTTCCATGAACCAATCGGATTTCAAATTCACTGAGAGCTGCTATAAAACAAATTTCTCTTAAACAGGATTGTAGCAAGGCATATCTTGGTGATCCCTAATTAACGATTGCCACAAAAGTTTGATTGCCACAATTCATTTGAACTCATCTACCCTTCAATTTGTCTTTCCATACATTAAGGGATATAACGATTGCCAACATTTCTAATTCATTAATGTGCAGAGACTGCTGAAGGATATATTGTGGAATCATTGCATGGAAATATTGATTACAACCCAATGCACCGCACGCTGACATTGTGGCATCTGACGAAATAATTTCACCGGGTTGTGCCCAATCTTCCCATGGCATCTGACGAAACCCATTGTATAAGGGGGGAATTGTTTCCACCAAATAATTTTTTTTCGCACACTCTGGAATGTCTAAGGAAATACTCGCACGCAACCTGCTACAAAATGAAGTTTCCCCAGAAGTTATTGGACCTCCCTCAAAGTGCCATGTGTTCACAACAACCAATGGGTAACCAACTTTCTTACCTCATCCAACCTTTCCTGTGTGATTCTGAGCGTGAGATCAATAGAATTAAGAAGAATTCCTAGAAAAACCATTTGTGTTTTTGGTGGACAAGATTTTTCCGTGGGTTCCAAGAGACCCCAATTTCTTAAAATTCTCACAAAAGTAACAAAGGCTCCTGATGCATGTTCTGATGTATGGGCACCAGCCAGATCATCGATATAATTAATAATTGGAAAATGGGTCATTCGGACCGATTAATCAAGATCAATGGCCACTGTGACAAATAGCTGCAGCTGATCTCAGCCCCATACTTAAGACAAGGTCACAGTAAATATTTTCATCTAATTTGAAGGCAACTAAATTAATATCCCTTGGATCTATTTTAATTTGTATATAGGCTCTCTATGAATCAAGTTTATACATTTTGGCTCCAACGCCAGCTATTCGAATCAGTTCTACTAAATCGTCCACATTTGGATAAGTCAAATTAACCCTATCCTCCCGAGATATTCATCCTTCGGAATCCCATCATTGACAGAGTTTCCCGGAGGGAAACTTAAATCAAGAATGACTCTCATTTCGGTGAATTGCCTTTGGGAACAGTGTTAAGTGGGCTTATTTCGATATGCTTGAAGGAATCTGGCGCCAATGGACCCAGCATTGATAGTTAGCATCTTTGTCTAAGTACTTCCCCAGGTCCACTGGATACTCTCTAGCCCCTTTATGGTTTACTTGGAAACGCAATTTTTCTACATCTCTATTCCCAGTATAGCCTATGGGAAATCCAAATTCCAGAAATTATACAATGCCAACATCTTCATAATTCATAAGAATTTCTTGATATTATCCAGTTTCAAATGAGTTTTTAATGGTATCCTTCAACCTTCAAAATTGTATTTCCTGAATCTGAAATTACCTTATGTATGTCTAAAATGTGACCCCGGAATAGATTATCATTTGGAGAAGGGGGAATTTTTGTTTGTTCTGTCAGATTCTCTTTCTCTTTATGAGCCTTTTTCTGACGGCTTCCAACAGAGACTTCTTCTAGCTCCGGAATGAACGCCTTGGCAAATGGATTCAATGTGACTTCTTTAACCTCAACAATTTTGTTATTAACTAATGTCATTGGCCAAATATACACGCAGGTACCATGGCATGGACCCACATCTCTATATGCAGACATGCACATAGCCACGTACTTCCATATACCTAGAGAATGGACCATCGCCATATCAGATCAATGGGTTGAGCCATTCAGTCATGTGGTGATGGAAATATACACATGCAATTGACCAATTATTCTATTTGCGCATAATCGAAATTAATTAATTGCACTCAAGCTCAATTCCTTTATTTTGTTATAATATTAAATAAATAAAATAAATTAAATATATTTTAATATGCGGGATGCCATTTATATATTGGTATTGTGTGTGGAGGGTCTCACGCCAAATTTATTGTTACCCTGGGGGCAATGACTTGGAATTCTTATGTTCAATTTAACTAAAAGGTAAATTCAACAATAAGGCTGGCACGCATATAGCCCATGCAGTTACTCCGCCTAATGCCAAACGTTATGAAATTGAATCTCACGCCGACCCCATGTTAAGTAATCCTGCTAATTTATTATGATTTTTGGTGGGTCCTGCTGAATTCTTGAATGAAAAAATTATGCTGTTAAAAGAGTACCGTTATTTTATATAAAACGTTCCTACAGTTTATATGCACTGGGATTATCTGAAATCACTCAAATTAGCCAATTTAAACAGTGTGAGAATGACAATACAAATTAAAAACTTGTTTCATCAGTATAAATTTGCCCTATCCTGATCATAACAATTCAGCGGTAACCACTAACATCGCAGCATATTAACAAGACCATTTAACCAGAGGTGTTGAAGCTATGGGCATTTCTAATTACTGATGATGGATACGTTATCATATTACATGTATGTACATGTATGCATACGTTGGGAGATGGGATACCAAAACACACCTCGGTAAATTTCTGAAAACTCTACAATTAGATGTGATGGCCGCAGACAGAAGAGCAGACAAACGGAATAATTATAGTAACCATTTATTAAGGTACATTTAATATACCTAGGATGATATTTCACCCAAAAGTGGACACAATTCTCACTTTTGGATATTTCCGAGCAAGCGTACTTTTAAGCGCAATTAACATTCAAATTATAATTTAAACTTGTTGATCAGAAAAATAGTTATATATAAGTTGTGAGAAGATGGTCACCCCTCCCCAATGGTTGGATTGTACCTGGGATTTGGATAATTTTATGGTATGCCAAACTCATAATTACCACCCATCTGGCCCCTGTTATCTGATACTTTTTTTGTATGCCGAAAGTAACTGGTATTCAAGTTCCATCGAAAGGACTGACACACCGCTTTCATAGCATAAACATTGTGTACATGTTGGTAATTTCTTAACCCTTTCATGGCGGGAGCCACGCTGGTGCAGCATTAAATACCATGTGTCAGTGCATTCTCTTATATATGCAAGTCCTCCATATGGAGCATCGCATATATAAGAGAATGCACTGGTTTAAAAGGTAAATGAAAATATTGTAGCCATATGGGCGACTCGCATATAAGAGAATGCTTTGGCACAGGTTTTTTTTCCGCAAAATTGCAGGAAGCTCCAGTCATGAAAGGGTTACCCCAAAGATATTAACCTTAATATTTGAAGTTTTTGACATATTACTTCTGCAGAGCTATGAAAGTTAACATATTATGACAAAACTATGTCTCTTATACCGGTAGTCCACAATTTCCTAACAGGAAACAAACTATGCATACACCTGCCTAAACACCAAATCTAACCTCATGCAACATAAGTTTGAGCGTGATATTGATGTAAAATCCAGTGTTAAAACCAGGTGACTTCCAGGTCCATGAATATTGTGTAGCAATGTTGTGACTGAACGGGGGTCCAGAACCAGTCAGTATGCTAGAAACTATGGTTTGATGTCTGGAAGGATGAGATATCACGGCACGGGTTACTGTTTGTGTAGTACGCATGTCGCTCACACAGGGCTAATCGTTCTACTGGGCTAAAGCCATATTATGCCAATACAATGGCATTTCATGACAATGACAACTGAGTACGGCACATGCTTTTATTATTTATTTAAAAAAATTATATCGCCACTTAAAAATATAAAATAAAACGTTAGGAAACCTTATGAAACTTATCAATTTTACAGGTATCACTTCGAATTATGCATCTTTCTCAGCCAAATATAACTTACTCAATAAAACCTTTGCTCTTACTGACTAACATTTGAATCTGCCCGACAATCTTCCCATGAATGCTGACCACGATATTGAGTTTTAATAAGGTAAATTGTCCTATTAATTCTGAAACAGGTTTGACGCGTTGTCACCTTCCATGCCTTGTCAACGTCCATGCATGTAAAGGTGCATGGCCTGACTGTAATCTTATTATTATAATTAGGGTATACAAATATAATATAATTTTAATAATTGAGTCCAACGACTGATATCAACATACCTACCATTATAGACAAGATCATGCGGACATAATACTGCTTTAGTCCCATATAACATTTAGCCCGTGTTCTTAACAGTTGTAGTACACTAACAAGATAATGCAAAAATATAGTGGTTTTTGTTTCGGGAGATTTCTATTCAGTTTTATAGGCAAACATACTTTATCAGGTGATAAGCAAACATGGCTACTTCGAGTTATGTCTGCCAGAATGGTTAAAGACTGCATTTGAACCGGTATTATATATATCTATTATATATTTTGGGAAATCTGTGTGTCTGTCTGTGTGTCTGTGTGTCTGTCTGTTCGCGATGGACTCGAAAACGGCCGAGCCCATTTCGTTGAAACTTGGTATGTGGGGGTACTTTCGCATGGGGAGTGTCGTAAGCATATTCGTTTGCCCGTGCAACGTGACCTTGACCTTGAAATCGGGTCAATTCGTGACCCCGACTTGACCTTCAAAGTTATCAATTCGAGGTCAAATCTGGTAAAACCGGATGGATTTCGACGGGTACTTTTGTCGGGTACTTTTGTCCGGGCAGTGTTTTGGACGGGTCAAATCGTGACCCCACCTCACCTTGACCTTCAAAATGGACAATTCAAGGTCAAATCGCGCAATTCCCCGAAAAGCAGAGGGGAAACAGCCCGGACGAAGTCGGGTCCGCCTGCTAGTATATATATACCCCCTACAGTGATATACATGCGTTCTAAATTATATATGTATGAAGATAAGAGTCTATACAAGGTTAATAGTGGACAAACATGAGTACATTTCAATGTAGGGAAAAATTTGCATTACTCAGAATTACTCAGTTGTTCCATCCCCGACATACCCACCCACCTCGCCATGTGTCTGGAAAAAATCTGCGGGCCCACTGTCCCTCCCTAATTTACCGGAAACGAAGGTATTATTGTATTTGGCCTTACAAGTAGATGGACTAGTATATATATAGGTTATCACCACCATGTGTGTTTCTGAGATCCGTATTCAAGTCGAGCTGCCTTCTCTGGGCAGTCTATCGACGAGTCCGTAGGACGAGTCGATAGACAGCCCAGAGAAGGCAGCGAGACTTGAATACGGATCTCGGAAACACACAGGGTGATGATAACCAATTTATCTTACAATTCGTCCCATAAAAATGCAATAAAACTCAATTTAAAACAGGAACTATTTTATTACGCGCAACACACAACGTACACAATTCTCAGCACGCGACGTTGTGATAAGTCAAATTCATCAATTTCACTTTGGCTGGAATCCGATTCAATGAAGAGGCGACGATATTTTCGTTTCATATGTTCGACATAATTGTCACTTTTAACAGGATAATTGTATTATGTTATGGTGCAATCTCCTTGGATAGTGATAGTGTTGGCGAGAGGCATTGTCGGAATTGACTGTCCATTCAGAGTTTTGGTGAATTTTGAACTTTCCGACACTTCGACAATCGAGTTCTGACTCGCACTAAAATAACCCATTAAACTTCATTTAGAGGAAATGCAATAAATCACGGACTTTTCGTACGTATTCTGTTTTATATCCTTATAATAAGATCAAATTAATTTGATTTTCCCTTCTGTATTTTATCGAATAAAAAATGCGTTCAGTAGCTTTTGATCAAGACCGTACAGAATTACGGGGAATTCCCTACTTCGCTAAAATAGAAATTGTCAAAATAGTCCGTATTCGTGCGCGCTGTAAACAATGTGTAAACTTCGTTACTTTTTCGATTTCCAAACATTTTTGGGTGGTTATTTTGAGCTTTTTGGGCCCTGTCTCCACTTTTGTCAACTTTATTGAACTAATTATTGATTATTGTACATTCGTAGCACACGAGTAAATTATTTTACGACTTTTAGTTGGTTATTTAGACGTTATGTTTTGAAAACAAGCCATTTGTCGAAACGCACGTGCACCAGCTGTTGCCATCCACGATATCCTTGTTGCCATCCAGGATACAAGATCGGAAACCGCCTAGGCGTTTTCGCGTGTATTTGATGAAATATAGCTATATTGTAAGATAAATTATTATATTCATGTATTATCGTCTCAATACATGTCTTATTTACACTTAAGCGGAAATGATGTGAGCTTAAGCTCAAATAACAAAAAACTACACAGAGAGCATAATTTTAATGATGGGGTCGATATACACCTTTCAAGTACGGTATTCCAGATACAGATACTTTAATAGCACTTTGAAAGTGCAAATGATTTGCAAATGAACAGGTCTTGGTGAACCACCGATCGACCTTTATTAGACCAATCGGTCTAGAATAGACTGATTGGTCTTTCATCATCCACACGCATCGGGGATAATGCGAGTCACTCTGAACTGTTCTATACCGGTAACTATATTTCAGCCAATACTTAAAAACAATTAATTCAGATTTCGGTTGAAAGACACGGAGTAATTATTTACCGAAAATATTCAATATAAAAATAAACTGATCAGTTTTTTTTTACAGATCGACCAGTGGTTCACCCAGACCCGGTGATATGTTAAACTTCAGCACATTCAACGCAATTTTTAATAAACATGCAGGTCTGGGTGAACCACCAATCGATCTGTATTTAGACTGATCAGTCTAAAATAGATCGGTATTTCAACGCCTACATACACCTGGGATAAGGAGAGTCACAATTTCAATATGCAAGAATTTGGATTTCCCTTACACAAGTGAGCACTGTGAAGTCTAGTTTAGTCATTTAGACCAATCGGTATATTAAAAGTCCAAAGATCGATTTGGATTATCCGAAATATAATTTTTTTAAACGCCTACTGACAATTCACTCAGCCTGTCAGCCATGACTTATTGGATTTCGATCAATTGGAAGTTCATCCAGACCTGATAAATGTGAATTTGGACTCGCATTCCCATACGATTTAGTAAGACAAACTTAAACAACCCTGCAATGTATTCATCAGTTCATGGATTTTCTCTCTCTCGTGACTCGACTTCAAGTTCAACTGTCTTGAGCTAGCTGTTGGGCGAGTGAATCGGTGAGAGACGCAACTAACATTGGCATTCTAATGATGACGGCCAATTCAAAATGTCACTAAATTGCACCATAGCAAGGCAGCACACATATAATGACATCGCTACTGTGAGACATATGGGTCGTCACATCGACAACACGAATAAATGATACGTCTCTCAGAGACGTATTTATTGACACAAAGCTGGAGAGGAGTCGTGCATTATGAAACATAGTTTGTGCATGCATGTGAGAAAATAAGTAAATGATGATGATTGTCGACCGAGCTTGATATGATGATATCATGTGTTCACTTTTTTGTTTCACATTGCATGTGAGAAAATAAGCAAATGATGAGGGTCGACCGACCATGATGTGATGATATCATGGGTTCACTTTGTTTGTTTCACATATGGCACCGTCCATCATAGGATTGCTACAGATAATGGAGTTGTACATGTACACTGACGAGTACTGTCTCAGACTGACGCATTCATTTGGTCCGCTTGGCTCCCCGGGTGCCCATTCTGTCCAGAGTGCTCCCCCCGAACTGATCAACCATTGTGTAACCTCCCATTCCGATTCCATCAACAGCTATCACGCTTGGCACACCTGCAATAATATATATATATTACTGCATCATGATGTATACACTCATTTGTGTATTTGTTATACGCTTGTGACATAGTAACTTAATAATATATACTGTTGCGGTATTAGCCCTCATGTCCCCTCGTATTACAAAGTGGTTACATTATCTAGGGGGCCTTGGTGGCTCAGTAGGGAAGGAGCTCTGCTCCAGGCCGACTCGCTCTCCAGCGCTGGCGCTATGGTTTCAATTCCCGGTGGAGTCATCGCTGACGTATCCCATATCGCTATCTGGGGCAGTTGCCAGTTACTCGCCGATGATCAATGGTTACGCCGGGCACAATGTGTCATTCTTCCAGCCAATCACTGCTAGACTTATCTTAGTGCACGGACTTTCCATCAACCAATAAAACTGGCAACGTCATGATATAGCCATGGCTGCTGAAAGCGACATTAAGCCCATATTAAGTACGTCGGTAGTTTCCACATCCATTGATTTCTTCTTGTGGTATCTGTCCTCCGCCAATACACTGACAAGGTCGTGATATAGCACAACGATAGAAACAAAAAATTACCGGAAAATTTGCTGACAAATCACACTAGTTTGGACATCACCTCTTCAAAAGTTGTTTGAAACAACCCACCCAAAACAAGCTAGAGACATTTTGTTCCAAAACAACACCAGTCTCTGTGTTGTATGGACACAACTGCGATCATGCTCCTTTTCACGTTGTAATAAAATACACTTTCCTTTCTGAGTGCCGCGGCTCAAAATACGACCAAACAAATGTACACACATACTATGCATACTACGAATACTAACATAGGACTTATTAATGAATTTATTCATCTTATTTCTCCTTTTCCAAAATTCAGTTCCCATGACTTGCGACTGTGACCTGATTTGACCTCTGAACTGGGGTCACTACTTGCATTTAGTGGAATCTATGGAAAACCGATTGGTTCTAAATGTCCACTCTCAACACAATCACCGACAAACTATGAATTATATAATTTTGTCATATTTAAACCACATCTATTAGACTCATGCATGCATTATATAATGGAGATGATTATATATAAGTTTGGTGGTATTCGGCAAATAAACAAATTCTTATCATAGTTATTACCCCCCCCCCATCTCTCACCGAAACGGCACCAATTTCGCGTCTTTAAATCACACGTTTATATTCCTCTTATCACGGAGAAGAATAATTTTCAATTTGGTCGAAATCTGATCTAAAAATAGCCCCTCCCCTGACACCAACAACGTCACTTTACAAAAATTTAACCGCTGTTAGACCGCCTTGGTGCCATCTCGATTGTACCCTTAAAGTTATATAAAGAACACAGACAGATATTCGCAAATATTTGATTCATTGTATCATTTGAGAAGAACGTGTATGAGTTTGATGGTAATTGGCACTAAACATATTTTAATAAGTTTTTGGTGACCCTCCCGTCCCTATTTCGGACTCAAGCGGCGCCACTTTTGACATCATTAAACCACACACTTAGACTCAATATAGAAATTAATATATATACAATTTATGAAAATTGGCGAGTATACAAATTCGTATAAAATTTAGGGCCACCATTGCATATCTCTCACCCAAAACGCACCAATTTAGCGCATTTAAACCAAACCACACGATTAGATTATTCGCATCACGGAGAAGAATATGTATCAATCAGGTGGAAATCGGCGCTAAACATATTGTTTATCAATGGTTGTGTCAAAAATGCGACGTGTTTTTGTCACATAGTTACAGCTGCTTATATGCATGCGAATAATCGCAACTAGTAAAATGAAAATATTTCACCTATCCTTGTTTAAAAAGGGTTACAAAGTTATATTTGGAAATCTTTTCAAAAATGCGACGTGTTTTTTGTCACATAGTTACAAATGCTTATCAGAGAATAACCGCAACTAGAAAAATGAAAATATTTCCCCTATCCTTGTTAAAAAGGGTTATAAAGTTACATTTGGAAGTCGTTTCCAAAATCCGACGTGTTTTTGTCACAAAGTTACCAATGCCTATCAGAATATAACTCCAACTAGAACAATTAAAATATTTCACCTTTCCTTGTTTAGAAAGGGTTACGAAGTTATATTTGGAAATCTTTTCAAAAATGCGACGTGTTTTTTGTCACATAGTTACAAATGCTTATCAGAGAATAACCGCAACTAGAAAAATGAAAATATTTCCCCTATCCTTGTTAAAAAGGGTTATAAAGTTACATTTGGAAGTCGTTTCAAAAATCCGACGTGTTTTTGTCACAAAGTTACCAATGCCTATCAGAATATAACTCCAACTAGAACAATTAAAATATTTCACCTTTCCTTGTTTAGAAAGGGTTACGAAGTTACATTTGGAAGTCGTTTCAAAACTCCGACGTGTTTTTGTCACATAGCTACAAATGCTTACCAGAAAATAACTCCAACTAGAAAAATGAAAATATTTCATCAATCCTTATTTGAAGGGTTACAAAGTTTCATTTGGAAGTCGTTTCAAACATGCGACATGCTTTTTGTCTCAAAGTTACCAATGTTTATCAGAGAATAACTGCAACTAGAAAAATGAAAATATTTCACCTATCCTTATTTAAAATGGGTTACACAGTTACATTTGGAAGTCGTTTCAAAATTCCGACGTGTTTTCTGTTACAAAGTTACCAAAGCTTATCAGAGAATAACTCCAGCTATAAAAATGAAAATATTTCACCTATCCTTGTTTAAAAAGGATTATACAGTTAAATTTGGAAGTCGCTTCAAAAATCCGACGTGTTTTTGTCACATAGTTACAAATGCTTATCTGCGAATAACCGTAACACTAAAAATGAAAATATTTCCCCCATGCTTGTTAAAAAATGGTTACAAAGTTACAATTGCAAGTCGTTTAAACAATCTGACATGTTTTTTTTGTCACAAAGTTACCAATGCTTATCAGAGAATAACTCCAATTAGCAAAATGAAAATATTATTTTATAAGGGAGATAACTTTGTTGAGACTGCGACTCAGCCATTTCGAATTTAAGCGAAGCCATAGATAATGCGCTGATAGGGTTTGACAAAATATTAAAGATGCTCACAAAAACCATACACTTTAGAACTAGAATGCTTTATAGTAATAAATCTCAATTTTATTTGTATATTTCTTCGTTTGTCCGGCTTATAGACATCAGATGTATTAATTAAAAGGGCACTATAATAAGTTAACTAACCAACTCAGTATATACCCACTTAAGAACATTTTAATCTGCACCACTATCTTTCTCATAAAATGATACTTATGTTAGACCCCGTTATAACCTCTTTAGCAGACAGATAGGCAGGCATTGACAAATATAGATATAGACGAAAATGCGAACACTCTACAACCTGTATAAAATCTACAAGGGCGAGTGGAAGAAGCAAACGCTGTCGAAATACACAGTTATTGATAACGAACAGGAACGAAATATCAGCATCGTGGATAGTTTACAACATTGATCAGTGGACGTGTTATTTCAACTGAAGTAGCCACTCATCATACCTACACAAATGTCAAAGTGCGTGTCACAATATTGAATCAACTGATACTAAAGTTTCCTGAATTATCTTCAAGTACAAACTGAGTGAGGGTTTGTTTTCGAGTGACACCAGGACAGCAAATTAATAGAATAGTCTGAGGAAAAAAGATAATCCGAGTTTCTAAAGGTTTGATCAATTTTACTTGTTGAAAAGACGGCTGTTGGTCTAACTGCCCACGGTTATTTTTCTGATCGATGTGTATCTACTGAGAACACGTTTCCTGCCAGCGTTCTTTGAATTCCCAGCACAGGGACACCTGTACTCTTTAATATCATCAAAGAACTCTCTGTATGTTCACAAGGGTAAGCTCGTGATGCACCCGGCCCACACGGAAACATTATATTACATCTAGCTGATACATATTTTATAAATACACTTCTCCCACCAGGCCGAAACATTGTGGACCGGTGGGTCCTGGACCCTCACTTGTCGCCAATCAAACACTTCTAATCAATTATACAAAAGCAAACAAACCAGATACAAATCAAGGCATGAACGTGCATATTAACCTATAGTTGCTAGGATTGTGCTGCTTTTTTCAGTCAGGTTTGGATTAAAAATGTCCTGCTCCCAGCGAATAACTGGTAATCAATTATGAACAAATAAGCTAGGCTTGAAATTGCAGAAAATATACTTTTTCATTTTTAGATTAAAAAATGTTCTCACACAGGGCCGAATCATGCTCGGACCGGTTTGTCATGATTCCTCCCAGAGGCACAACTTGGGGAACTCCAAGCCAAGGGACGGGATGCAAATTGAACCAAGCGACATTGCGAGTCTGTCCCGGATTAAAGCGGCGGGTGCAGCTGTTCAATCCATGGTGATCACCCCAACGCATACATTCTATAGCCATGTCACATAGTTTGGAGGTCAAGGTCAGTTTCGAACTATTAAAAGGCGTATCATTATACATGCAATACGTGACATTTCTTATTAAATTGGGTAATTAAATTACGTCGTGCTCTATTTATCACTAACCAATTTTCTTTTGTCATTTCGCATATTTCATCGCGGGCGCTCTACAATCTATTGGTTTTCTGGAATATGCGATCTGCACAATTGTGAACTAATGTGAAAACGGTCTGTCTTCGGTTCCTTTGTGGACCGAGAAAGTTCTAAATGTGCGAAAACCGGCTGAATCATTGATATTTTCGCTAAATTGTGACAAGTGGGTTGTTATCAAGCTGCCTCTTCGAGCTGTCGGCCAGTCGGTTATGACTTGTCCTCATTCGTCTCAGCGTTCAATTTGAAATTGACAGTGCTCTGACTATATCAAAACACAGACACATTTACTGACACAAGAGCTTCGATGTCAACCGCTGGTGACAATAATATCAAAAGCAACAACAGCAACTATTAGAATGTTGACAGTGTTGTTTTAACTTGAACTGTGCAGTCCAGTTGACAGTGTTCTGATTGTTTCAAAGCACATGCATGTATATTTACACGAGAGTATATACTGTACGGACCAAAGTAATTCACAAGAGCTTCGATGTCACTAACAATAACACCGTAAATCATGAACTGACGCCTCGCGGTGACGGGTGATCACATATCTAAAATTCCAATTTACAAGTACAACTATTACAATTACACTGAACGATTCAGCCCGTGTTCAAGAATTTTCATTGAAATGTGTGGATATGAGACATTGTCGTAATTCGCTATGTTATCGCCAAGTTATTACGACAATTTACCGACCGGGAGTGCACTAATGGGTATCAAACTATCTTCGGCTGACTCACTGATATGGATACTAAGTGTCGTGATACCAGTCCACACAGTTTGATGCATCATGCTGTCAAATTTCATCGAAAAATGTGCGACTATATATAGGAGGACCTTGTCGCCAAGTCATCACGCACAGTTATTGCGAGATCTGCTGTTGTCTTGAAGGTTCCAATCCCAATAGCTGTTATTGATACATTGTCGTGATGTACAGATTCACCAAAAACTGTGTTTGCAAGTAACTGGACAATTTCACGCCTTACAGGTTACTAAAAGATTCCATTAAGATCTTTTACTTTTACAAGTACATAATTTTGAGTTTTAACTGTTCTTTTATGTCTTAAAATGGCATGCGATTCATATGTTTTAGAATGGTCGAAATTGGTATTACTCGTAACTGAATACTGATGCGTTGGCTTTTCGGCTATTACTAGTAACGTTTATTTTATTTACAGCCATATTTAAATAGTTTTCAGTGAAAGGCGAACACACCAGGCATGCACAGCCTTTTTCCGGATTAAATTCCACGAGGCGATAACAAGTTTGATCCTCTAACTTGAAAGTTTCCTCTAACTGTAAAGTTTCATAACTATTGTCTATTACTTGCATTGACAATTTACGTTTCATCTTCGACCATTCTAAAACATATGAATCGTAATGCCAACCGCGAAATCATATTGTCACCATGGGAATTTTGCTAATTCTATTCTAAATTAAGAGCAACAAATTGGCGTTGAATTGTGAAAATGACCATTGGTCTGACCTTTATTAGTTACGGTCTTGATATTAATTAAACGGTGTTGAACCGTAAAAAATACAACGGTCTGACAGTTGCTGGTTACAGTTACTTATAGTCCAGGCACATTAGGGTTCACTAGGGCAAAACATCGGGGGAAGCTGATTTGTTCAGGGATTACGAAGAAGATGTTTATAGACAATATGGCAAAAGTCCCCTAGAATCCGAGTTGAGCTTTTTGAGATATCGTGATTTTTTTGTAATGGTGTAAATTCTGACGAAATTCCACCAGACCATATGTGAATGCAGTCATATGTAGGCTAATTTACGGACTCAATATTCACACACACCCTTCCATCGAGGAGCAGGTGTCGCTAGATATGTATAGTTGATGCTAAAGCTTACTAATAGTCGATATTCCACAACTGTGATGACATTTATTGCAGAAGAGAGCATATAAATCGCATGACGATTCAAAATATTCGTAATAAAAGAGGGCGAGTAAAGATATTCAGACGACAATGAGCTAAGATATGAACCGCTGTACTAGAACAGTGGTTGATAGAGAACAAGTTGGTGATAAGGTATATCGAAACATCACCATCCTTAAGATTTTATAGCCGGAAACTTAACACTACCCCATAAAACGTACGCCATGGCTTCGATTGTCTGAAAACAAAATATACCACATAATAGTCCTGGCGTTTTGCGTAACAATTATGCAAATGGTGATAACACTATGAAACTTGGCATATAGATTCCTTATACACTATTAATCATTTTCAGATGTGTAGACATCGCGGCAGGTCCTTCCTATAGCCCATGTCACACTCCGCTGCGATCAGGCCGGCGCTTCCATTGCGCTGAAAAGGTACCAAAATATGAGTAACACGCAGGAGGAGCGCGGAAAACTGTCCAAAATTTTAAAACAAGATATGCTCCTATTCCGTTTACCACGTTTCTATTGCGCTCTTATTACGACCCATTGCGTTCCTACTTTGTCAAGTCTCACGCTCTCACGCGCTCTCACTGTGCTTCTTCTACGCTATACACGTCCTTAGTGCGTCCAAGTCGATGTCACTGTGTTGCTAGTACGTTCTCAATAAGTTTGCAAAACGTTCTCTGCGTGGGCGCGGTGAGTATAAATATCGCCTCTTGCGTGCTCCAGTCATAATAAGTTTTTAGATTGTGGGAATATACCCAACAATCCACAATAGACTAGTTGTCCGATTAAACCCTGTCACACTCCGCTACGATCAGGCCGGCGCTTGTATTGCGCTGAAAAATTATCAAAGGGCCAAGCTAAACGCATTAAGGTATACAAGAACCGATTGGTGACGCAGTTGACACTGGCTAGGACTAGGACGGGAGAGGGTCCCCATGATCGCCCCTGAGCGTCAGAGCGCCGCGCAGAGGTTCGGCGTTCTGACCAGGGCGCAGTACTGTCGCCGTGGCAGCGAAAAACGAACGACGTGACCGTCCCGTTGACGTAACAAGGATGCATACAAGATACTCGTGGTCGCAGCAAGAAATCATCTCTTTCGTCGTCTCTCTCGACCTTATTGCGCTATTATTGTGCTGCCACGTGGTATTGTGGAATGTTTCCCGATCATAGAACGCCAACACGATGTTGCCACTGCAAATATGGCTCACGTTATATGTTCAAGCGTGACAAATGCGTTCTTCCAACGTTTGCAGCGGGTTTACAGTACGATCCCACTTTGAAATGCAATCTGCTCACCACACCATCGGAGTTTGCATATAATATGCAAATTTAAACCGGAATCCGATGTACATGTATTCCGTCACGAATGTGGCACATAATATATAACATGGAATACGCAATACGAATAGTGTACGTGAAGTGGCACCTAAATGGAATCCAATGTATTCCGTATATACATGTGCTACATGTAAACAGGCATAAAGAACATGGGAATGATGCTGTCGCCCTGCATAGGTCATGCCATTCAAAAATAAAAAGGGCATATATTATGCCGATCTATTTAGTACGCTGTGCCCTGACGAAATTCCGCGTTATCACTATCATACTATAGTGGCAAAGTGAATCGAAACATATGCTCAATTTAAATTATGACTATATATCCTGAACATATATAATTGGAACATGGACAACTAGTCTATTGTGGATTTTTGGGTATATTCCCACAACAACTGATTATGACTGGAGCACCCAGGGGGCGCTATTTATACTCCCCGGCCCACGCAGAGAACGTTTTTCAAACTTATTGAGAACGTACTAGCAACACAATGACAGCGACATGGACGCACTAAGGACGTTTATAGCTTAACGGAAGCACAGTGAGAGCTCGTGAGAGCGTGAGACTTGACAAAGTTGAAAGCAATGGGTCGTAATAAGAGTGCAATAACAACGTGATAAGCGGCATAGTTTTCCGCGCTCCTCCTGCGTGTTACTCATATTTTTGTACCTTTTCAGCGCAATACAAGCGCCAGCCTGATCTCAGCGGAGTGTGAAAGGGGTTTTAAGCTTACTGCAGTTGCAGAGGACAATATTGGTTTCTTACTGCGACCACGAGTAGCTTGTATGCATCCTTGCTACGTCAACGGGACGCTCACGTCGCTGGCTTTTCGCTGCCACTGCGACAGTACTGCGCCCTGGTCAGAACGCCGAACCTCTGCGCTTATGTTGTGCATGCATAAAACAAGCACGGCGCTCTGGCACTCAGTGTCGATCATGGGGACCCTATCCCGTCCTAGCCAGCGTCAACTGCGTCACCAATAGGTTCTTGGATACATTGATGCGTTTAGCTTGGCGCTTTGATAATTTTTCAGCGCAATGCAAGTACCGGCCTCATCGCAGCGGAGTATGACAGGGGTTTTAGCAAGGGTTGCTAGGCAACTATCCGGAAACGAAGAAATACATATATGACTGATATTATGGCAGTATTAACAATCTAAACTACGTCATGCAGCATTTTGTGGTGAACATAATACTAGTTGTTAGAGTGGATCTGGATGGAAAATTACCACATTTCTTACTTACAGGGGTGGTAACGGTTGCTACGGACATACCCGAAATCGAAAAATGCCGAGCTAACTGATATTATAGTACTTTTAGCAAACTAATATAAACTATGTCATTATCATTTTATGGTGAAACAATTGTAATATTTGTTGTTAGTGTGAGTTCGACTTAAACAATCTCCTATATATTTTGAGAACTACATGTATATATATTACTAGAAGGTGACCCGACTTCGTCCGGGCTTTGACCTTGAATTGTCTATTTTGAAGGCCAAGGTCAAGTGTGGTCACGATTTGACCCGTCCAAAACACAGTGCCCGAACAAAAGTACCCGACAAAAGTACCCGTCGAAATCCATCCGGTTTTACCCGATTTGACCTTGAATTGACCATTTTGAAGGTCAAGGTCAGGTGGGGTCAAACACCAACACCCCAAAAATGGTGGAAATCGGCCCAGCGGATACCGGGAAATCGGCCCAGCGGATACCGTGATACCCTATGCATCAAGTTTCGTCCGTAAAAATCCGCCAGTTTAACCCGATTTGATTTCCACAGAAGTATATAAACGCGCCTCATATACACACGCTCATTAATTATCAAGTTTCAACGTATAGATAAATTACCATCGGTGCCCGAGATATCGCCAAGACGTCTGAAACAGTCAAATGCATCGGCCGGGTAAGAGTTAACGTGATATAACTGTATGACCTCTAACGACGTCATAGAAGTTACGCATTGTTTTTACCCTGATAGAAGATCGTACCACTTCTTCTTAATAATTGAGGCAGATAACTAAAACGGATACATACATATTATATATCGTTGGAAAGAGGAAACACGAAAGATTCTCATAGTGTCATTATTATGACTGGCATGTTATTATTCGCGCTGTTTCGAATCGATTTGTAAGCACCGAACTGAATATATATTAGCGCAAAACGGCGTAAAAACAGATTTGACCTCGGCACGTGAAAAGTTGACCTCGCATGGACAAATTAATAGGCCTATGTTAGTCCTGACCCGAAAATACCCCCACATACCAAGTTTCATCGAAATCGGCTGGGCCATTTTCGAGTCCATCGATTACACACAAACAAACACACAAACAGATCTTCCAAAATATATAATAGATGTGTGTATATATATATGTGTGTATGTGGGTACTTCATAGAATCGAAAACGGCTGCGCGGATCGAGCTCAAATTTCGTATATAAGTGTAAAAACACACGGGGATCGTCGACGTCGCATACTGGACAAGCTCTGAGCACTCCTTCACCCTTAAAGTGCGACCTTCGTTTGGATAAATGGGTTTCGCTATCGATTCGCTCGCGATCCAAGAGGCGTAACTCTACATTTTTTATATCTGTATATGTAATATTTTTATATCCATATTCACTTCAAACTGCTAAACCCGTTGAGCCAAAACTTGCTAATACCTTCCAAAATATAGAATTTATATTTTCTGATATATACATTTCTTGTTAAATCTGAAAAGTCTATTTTCGATACATTCATATAAACAAGCTATAAACATACACCCCTCAAATCGTGCTAACTCACGCACCTTATATGGCTGCTGAAATTCAGTAAATACGAGGCAGTGCGGTACGTCCCCGAATCTGACGGGACTTCCACTGCCTTCTCCTTTGACCATCTCGAAAAGGTGGGGGGTCACCACCAAGCCGTGGATGCCAACAACAACGACATTGTTGGCGAGAAAATATTACTAAATCCACTCAATGCTAATTTTCTCTTTACGGCAATGTGAGAATCTTCGGGCGAGAATTTTCGGGTGGGTGCCAAGCCGTGAATGCCAACAACAATGACATCGTTGGCATACCTCTTTTAGGGACGGGTATCATAATTCCTCTTGATTAAAAAGACAGAATTAACTCATTAAAAAATGCGTGTTGCCCAAAGCCGTGAATCCCAACAACAACATCGTTGGCATACCTCTTTTAGGGACGGGTATCATAATTCCTCTGGATTAAAAAGACAGAATTAACTCATTAAAAAATGCGTGTTGTGTGATTCTTATGTCTGTCCTTCCTAGGAACTGGGGAAATTTTCATCGGGTCAGTTTGTACCTTAAATCATACCTCTTTTAGGGACGGGTACCATAATTTCTCTTGATTAAAAAGGCACAATTAACTCATTGAAAAGCGAAAAAAAATGTCATGTGTCGGACCAACGCCGCCAGTGGCGGGCTAACCTGCTAGTCTACTATATAATTTGAGAACTCCGTATATATATATGTGTGTGTGTTTATATGTATGTGGGTACTTCATGGAATCGAAAACGCGTGTACAGATTGAGCTCAAACTTCCTATGTAAGTGTAAAATCCCACCGACACCGCCGTGGTCGCGTTTTGGTGAAACTCAGAGCACCCTATCTCCCATTTCAAATCACCGCAAAGGCACGGCGTGGGTTAATTAAGTGATTATTTAATGAGCGTTTGTTTCCCATTCAACGTTATTAGCATCTGCAGAGTTATACGGGAACATTAAGTGCTTTCCTATGCGGGGAGATTTATTGGAGCTCTTACAACATCATTGTTATAGTATGTATGACACTTAGGTCAGGGCTTAGGGGGGTAGTTATAGGCATACTGCTTCTCAGAAATCCCGGTTACAAACCAACACTCACAATTTCGTATTTACGCAAACGTTATCGCTCGAAATTTATTATGCAGAGAGAAAGTGCTTTCCTATTTTTAGAACGCAACACATGTTTACGTCGCGTTGGTGTTGGAGGTTCACGACGGGCTTAATTGACTGTCCGCTCTTTGCGAGGTGGGGTTCACGACGGGGACTATTGACCAACACTCACAATTTCGTCTTTTGCATCAGATACCAACACCTCGACCGATCGGGACGAAACTTGGTACGTGAGTGTAGTTTGACCAGGTGGTCGTCGCTGTCGCATTAGCGAGCCCGTGCGACGCCCGTGCAGCGCATGCGCAGACGAGATATCGGAAACGGGTAGAGCTATCGACTTGAAATTTGGTATGTGAATGTATCTTGCCCCGGATACGAATTTTATCGGGTCGCCGAGCCCGTGCGACGCCAGCTTCGCGCATGCGCAGACCAGATCTCGGAAACGGGTGGAGCTATCGACTTTAAATTTGGTTTTTGAGTAGCCCGGTCCTGTACGGGGTTACCTTGAAAAACTAAAATTAATGGATCGACCAAAGCCATGGGACCAATGCCGCCAGTGGCGGGCTAACCTGCTAGTCTACTATATATTTTGAGAACTCCGTATATAAATATATATGTGTGTATATATGTGTGTACTTTATAGAATCGAAAACGGCTTCACCGATTGGGATCAAACTTCCCATCTAAGGTTAAAAAAACACGGGAATGGTCGTCGCGGTGGAGAAACTTAGAGCACCCGTTCTCCACTCTCAGTCACAAAAAACGGCACTTCTGGGTTAATAGCGTTGATAGTTAAAGAGCGTTCCTATCCGTAGTGTCGTTGATAAAAAATCTTCCATATTTGGGTTCGTTAACCGGTTAACGCTCTTTATTCCTATCGGCTTTCGCATACTGAACAGGGGACGGCGTTTGTTTACGTTATCTGGAACTCGCTTCCTAGGAACGGGGACATTTTCATCGGATTAGACCCCCACGGCATCCCCACGGCCATTTTAATTTACATTCCCAACACCTAGCAGTGACAAATATCTATTAGCCAGCACCAAGGCGAGTATTGTGACGTATTAATTCAAATGCTTTCGATCAAACAATATTCTCTGTCGCACTCATATTTCGTCATCTACGAATCCACTGCAATCGACCTATTTTTAGAACGCAAGACATGGTACCAAAATTACGTCGCGTTGGTGATGGGGTGCACGGCGGGATTAATTTAAATATGTCATGTTGGTAACAATATCTAGCCGAGAATTCCTGAGACCTACAGACGAATGCGACCAGCAAATTTCAAAATTGGTCACTTGACCTCCCCATGAATATCTTCTGGGAAATTCCAGGGAATGCCGATTGAGCTCAAACTTGCTACCTATACGGGAAGTGTCATATATATGTGTGTGTCCTTTATAGACTCGAACCGATTGAGCTCAAACTTGCTAAATACGGGAAGTGTCATGGACGGGTTCATTGAAAAACAAAACAAAATCGGGTAAAATTGAAAAACAAAAAAATTTAATTAAAAAATTAAAAAGGCACAATTAACTCATTAAAAAACCAAACAAAAATCGGGTAAAATTGAAAAACAAAAAATTCAATTAAAAAATTAAAAAGGCACAGTTAACTCATTGAAAAACAAAAAGTCATGTTTCTGACAAAGCCATGGGACGAACGCCGCCAATGGCGGGCTAACCTGCTAGTCTAATATATATTTTGGGACTTCTGTTTGTCTGTTAGCTATGGCCGGACGGATTTCGACCAAACTTCCTATCTAAGGGTAAAACCAGAAGTGTCGTCGCATTGCTTTTGAGAAGCTCCGAGCACTCATTCTCCATTCCCACTGCAGCCGTCTTGGAATTGTGGAGTTAATCGCATGATAGTTAAAGAGCGTTCGTATCCAGTGTCGTTGATAAAGAGCGTGTCTGTGTCCAGACATGAGTGTGTTGTGTCTGTGTCCAGACATGAGCGTGTTGTGTGATCCTTATGTCTGTGTTCGTACTTAGTGGTTCTTAGGGTGCATTTACATTGCTATAGGAAGGTATACAGATCTGTATGAAGTCACGTGTCGCGCATTACTGTGATCACAACATGATTACTAATAGTGAACGCGCGCTGATCAGTACTCTGGTAATTGACAATTCACTGCGAGTCGTGTCAGTTTAGGCCAGACATAAAAATGTATCAACTATCAGCAGATAACAGCGATTTGGTATGTGCCGCATGTATTTAAAGTGTATCCTTATACCACTTGATAATGGTTCGAAGAAAGAATGAAAATCATGCAGTTACCCTACAACACCCTTTATTTGACCAAATGTAGTATAATTTTCAACTGATGACGATTCCAATGACAATGTTAACCAATGTAGGACAATATTGTTTTCTTAAATTACATGCAGTTTTTATATATAGCTGTTAGACAATAAATATGATGATGATGACTGGCCACGAGGAGGGATCAGGACACAATCTTTCCAAGTGTTGGACATTTCCAACATTACATCCTCCCCTATGATAAGGTTGGAAAATTTCCAGCTGATGGCCGTTCCAGTCCAAAATTTTGATAAAAAGTAGGAAATTATGCAAATATTGGTCCGAAAACAATACCCCCCCCCCAAATAAAATGTTTGAAAATCAAACTACAAGATCATTTTTAATCTATTGTTGGTTTGGAAATTACAACTAATGTTGTGTCAGGTATGAAATATCCAACCGTTGAACAAGTTGCCACGTCCCTATCCGTGTTCAATAATCGAAATACACGGGTTGAAATGACAACGAAAACATTTGCCAAGCCCGAGTAACCATTAATCAAAACTGATTTGCCTGTCGCAATATATGGGCGTTGACCGTGACGTGTAGCGGTCACGATTTTTGCTCACACGAACTAATACCGTTTTCTTTCTGTGTGCATTTCTATATCAACCCGTTTACACTAGTCTGCGTGTAGATCTGTGTACATTTCTATAGCAATGTAAATGCACCCTTGGGGAGATTTTCATCGGGTAAGTTTTTCCGCCCGATGTGACCTTCACCTTGAAACGGGTACCCACAATGATATATATGTATGTGTGTGTCCGTTATAGACTCGAAAACGGCCCTACCGATTGAGTGCAAACTTGCTACTTATGGGCACTTTTGTCCGGGAAGTCTCATGGACCAGTCAAATTGTGACCCCGACCTGACCTTCAAAATTATCAATTCAAGGTCAAATCCGGTAAAACTGGCGGACTTCGACGAAATATCTAGGTGTACTTTTGTCCGGGGAATGTATTGGACGGGTCAAATCGTTACCAGGACCTGACCTTGACCTTCAAAATGGTCAATTCAAGGTCAAATCGGGTAAAACTGGCGGATTTCAACAAAATTGTTTGCAAACGCAGCACACGTGTCTCGGAAGCTGTTGCAATTGCTTTTTCAAACAAAGCCATGGGACGAATGCCGCCAGTGGCGGGCTAATCTGCTAGCTACTATATATTTCTGATAACGGTTGCTAGGGACATACCCGAAATCGAAAAATGCATGCATGACTGATAGTATGGTAGTTTTAACAAACTAAACTACGTCATGTAACATGTTTATATTGAAAACAATATTTATAATTGTTATTAGTGTGAACATGGCAGTAAAGTTGCCACATTCGTTACCTAACGGTTGGTGTAATGGTTGCTATGGACCTTTGAAAACATACTCTATGTGCTCAGCTTGTAGAGCAGTCTATAACGACGAGATGGAGCACATCACAAATTCGTGTACCTCCCCGGTAATGGTTCAACTACGTTACATCTTCTCGTGTGGTCTCTTGGACCATTACGGAATTGATGTCTTCATGTTCATGGATTCCCTGGAACCAAATCGTCTTCACGAATTCTTTCTAGGGGGCACTGCCTTTGACCCACCAGCGGTCGTAGAACTCTTTTGGGACAAACTTTTGATATTTGCGGCACAGTTTCTCCTCCGGGCATGTCGGTCCAACAAAAAACTTGTATAACATGATGGAGTTTGCGTTCTCCGATGAAAGATTATTTGTTTTGTGACAGTAACCACTTGCGTGTGAGAAAGAAATAAGACATATGCATTGATCTCTCTGTCACGAAGACACTTGTGTGTGAGGTAGACATCATACCATTTGTATCTTTATATCTATCTTCTCTTTCTCTCTTTCTACCTCTTCTTCTCTCTCTCGCTATCTCTCTGTACTCAACGACACTCCTGCACTATCCTTCTCTCATCTATATTCCCTCTTCGCATCTGCTTGAATGGCAAAGTTGTACAATACCATACGCAATGTATATATCTTAACTTATTGTATAGAATGTGTTATCGGATCTAGATACTTGTGAATACTGTGTAACACTATGTATGCTCTTCAGAAATGGAGGTAATAAACACATATATCACACGAGTTTGTTGTGACTCGAGTTGTAACTTGCGGCTTAACTGACGAGCTCACATCATTCACATGCATGTGCGTTCTGTGCTTGCTACTTGGTCATCTACTCAACACAATACGTGTTTTGAATTATTTTTTATATTCCAATTGGGTGTTCGTGCATGGCACCAACTACGTTACGCAAACTACCGGGATCGCATATATCTAGTGTATTTGGGTGAAATTGCTACAAGGACTTACATAGCATAATCAATACATCATTTAAGCTTCATACGGGTTACATTGGTATCAAACACAAGAGGAAATAAGTTTGAAAAGATGTCAAGAGAGGACTCAGTAAATGTGGTATGAAGTTGTCTGATCAGAGATTGAAACAGATTTTGATGATATGGGGATAGTCTGTGACTTCTTGAGATTATTCCGTATTGGCACCAGGTGCCATCCTTCATAATCGCATAATACCAATCAGATATCATTTTAATTTTGACGAGGATCGAGCTCCGGTCATTTATTTTTTGATAAGTTGATGGCAATGGGAAACGATGAAACGAAAGTTAATATATAATGTTCGTGGTTCTCCATTCAACTTAAAATGTCGGTTGGCAACTAAATTTCTCTCATTTTAGAACTAAACGATACGCATATTACGGAAGCATATTAGAGACACGGTAGTAAAACATAAAGTAAAACTTTCGACTTTTTATGTGGTAATTTCGCCTTTTTTTCAAAGCCAACATGTTGATTTTATAAAGGGAACAAATTGATTTGCAATGTCTAAATTTGATTTGTATAGTTGAATGTTCGTTATTTGTGTTGCAACGACTCGCATCCCGTGCGGTGTCTATTACTGGGGAATTGGTGTGCTTTACCAAATATCGGGGAACGATTGTAACAATGGGATTGTGCTCTAAACCTTTCATGATAGATTATTTGTCAGGTCCATGTGTTCAACAAAACAGTACACATAAATATTTATAACATCAGCATAGCAGTGATATATAAGACGGTCTGGTTGTTATAAAGGACATATCAATGTGCCTGCCAATTAAAGATTGGAGTGGCTACAAGAGCGTTTGTGACATGTCTTGACATTAATAGATTTCCAACATTGTGAGGCGCTAACGATTATTGTCTATGCTCACACTCCCCATAACAAAACCGGTTTTACCCTTAAAAATAATTTATCTTCTTGGATCAATATCTTATTCTTCTAAAATTCTAATTGAAATCTGGAATCTATGGACATTTACAATAATCCAAGTTCCAATACAACAAACTTCACATTGAGCAGGAACATAAAACGTCGGGCATTTTCGCGGTACATATATACAATATCCTAGTCCCTGCATGCATATTGAGAAACATGTATGCTAGAATAATCACTCCAACAGTTTAACAAAAATGCCACATGGGTGATGCGTCCTTGTTACGGTGAATCACCGTTCACTGCTCCCCATTGTTGTGATTGCCATAAAACAATATACTATACGATCAAACAACATCTTTGGCATTATAATGCTTATACCAAGAAAATAGTACAAAAATAATATCCCTTCATACTTAGTATGTTTGACTGTCTTCCACTCAGTTAATACCCATCATATTAATTAATATAATAACGGGAATGTCAGATGTCATTTGACCTTTTGAGTTCCACAGCGGATGGCACACCGTAACGTTATTCGATCACACTTTGATGACGCAACATTTAAATTCGTCTATACAATGCATTTATGGTCGTATCTGGAAATAATTTCAACGCAATGTTTTCTTGCCGATTGAGTAAATTACAAACAACAGACTAAACTAAAATATGGTCACGAATAGGGAAATTGGTGAATGTTGTAAATTTGCTTAAATATTCAATTTATCGATTTTTCGGGGATATTCTTACAAAAATTCAATTTTAGTTCTTGTGTATGACCATTGTAATTAGGTTGTACCATCCTGATCAAAGAACAGAAAACCATTCATATTTGTTCCAGTTAATAATATGCATGGACACTGTTACCAACGACTCGATGGATTCGTATGAATCCACCCTGGAAACAGACTATATCTGAAGTTTAAACGGACAGTGAGATTGGCAGGAAATAGTTGAAACAAAACTGAATTAGAAGGGCCCTGTGCCAATGCATTCTCTTATATATGCGAGTCGACCATAGGTCGCCTCGCATATATAAGAGAATGCATTGGCTTAACACATTAAAAATTATAAAATTGTTAAAGAATGTAAGAAAAAATGGTAAAAAAAGATTTTTTTTAGGCCAATGCATTCTCTTATATATGCGAGGCGACCTATGGTCGACTCGCATATATAAGAGAATGCATTGGCACAGGGCATAACTGTAACTATCACAATGTGGTCAAGGAGCCGGTTCCAATGATATCCATATTTGTATGGTTCTATTGAGACAGACCGAAGATATTTTAGGCTGTTGAAGCTTTATTTGACCTGTTTTGGCCGGTTTGTTGGGTAAAGGGTTAAACGGACAGTGAGTTTGGCCAGGGGGGGGGTCGCGAAATTTTTTTTACATATATAGGGCGAAAAAAATGTTTTTGCCCCTTTCGGGGACCCACCACCCCTCTACGTTCAATTATTTTCTTTTTTTTCCGCCCAATTTTTGGGACCCACCCCCCAAAATCTTACAAAAAACATAAAATATAAACCAAATCAAAGCCTAGCAAAGAATTGTTCCATTTCTTATTATTTAATACTATTCCCAGCATTTTAGTAAACCTCTAAACTGCTCTAAAGGGAGATAATTATATTAGTATAAAATGTGGAAATGCTGAACGCATGCACTTAAAAACATTGGGCATAATGCCATAAAACATAATAATTACGAGGTAATACATTTCCTGATATCCCCAATAACTCCATATTCTTTTATATAACAATAGTATAATTTGTTTTAGAGTCAAGGCCCAATAGTAATACTGTAGTAATAGGGGTAGAACAAATTTCATCTGGGACCCAAGCCAAGGAAAGTCACACTCACAGCAGCTCAGTCTAAATACATGTATGTATGTCATGTTGGTTTGCAGATTGACATATACCAATATTAGCGAAAAATTGGTAGTATTATTAACTTATTATCAGAGTATAAAGTTTAGTTTAAAGCCAGCAGAGATATCCAAGCCACGGTCACCTTGTACAAACCGTCTGTATACATGTAGGTTCCCCCTGTGCAATGTGGTTTACTGGACGTATCACATGGAAACCCATTATAAGAACAAGCATCCTGGATCAGACTGTTCAGTTGAGATATGTGACTCTGAGAAAGTTCGCATGAAGAGAGTTGCATAGATTACCTGTGCAGTTTGATCCAGGTTAGTATGATTTATAATTAGTTTCAAGAACAAAGTTCATATTAGTCATGTTTATATTCTAGCTTTATGTTGCATATGGAATAAGTTGAGACTTTAATACCAAAAGCTACTTTTATAGTTACATTGCTCTATCCTGCTATATCCTAAATTGAATATCAAAGCAACCAATAATGAACAAACAACTAATAATTACAATACCATATGTATTGGCAGTCAAATAACTGGAACTCCCAAGATATACTACCTTATTACATGTATATGTACAGTACCTAACTGCTTAGACTTGTGAATAATAACTGTGGTTGATTTAATATCACAAAAGGCTAAGTTTTCATATTGTTATCCAAATAGTATGAACTTTTTGTATGAGTTATTTTGTTTTATAGTTTTAAACCAGTGGAATATAGTGGAACTGTTATTTTTGTTTGTATCATCAAGTTTATCTTGATAACAAATAATATCCATTATGTGGATTAAGAACAGAAGATGGTAATCATTTCATAATTATGCTTATATAATACATCTTTCATCCGTCGAAATCTGGTACATTAATTTTGACATACATCAGCATACATACACCCCTAAATGGTAGTTAGTTCTGGTTAGTATGTTTTAAATAGCATAGTGTGTCATATGGTTGATATTAACAGATTACATGAGCACAAAAACAGTGATTTTAAGTGGAGGAAAAAATTTGCATTTTTGGTCATTTACGCATTTTTTCCGGGTGAAATGACCCACCCACCCCCGCCTCATATATGGAATTTTTGTGCGCGACCCCCCCCTGGTTTGGCAGGAAATAGTTGAAACAAACCTGAATTATCTAGATTATGAAGCCAGCTCGGGAATGAGCTCAGTCTACTCTCTGAAATCATGGATATCTGCGAGAAAATAAATAAAACATTTTGCATTGCATATTTTAGTTTTTTGGTGACCATTTGCAGAACTATTTGTTTTGTCGTATGAGCAAAACAACATAAATATTATTCAACCACGTTTTAAATAATCAGAACTCAATAGTGATTTATCTATTCAGACATTATGTTTTATGGGGACTTGTCCTCCAAAAAAGTTCTGCAAATGGCTGCCGAGAGATTAAATAATCAATGAATTTTTTGTATTTTTTTCTCTTAGATATTCATGATTTCAGATAGTAAACTGAGCGCATACCCTAGTTGGGTTCATAAGCATGATAGTTTCACAAATATTTCCTGTCAAACTCTCCAATGACCAGCATGGAGATTTTTTTGATTTTTTTTAAACCACTTTTTTTTACATAATTAGAACGCATGTCATATTTTGAGGGTTGTTATAGTGCTATGGCATACACTGGTTAGAAAGGATACTAATGTTTTCTTTTTTCTTTCAAATTTACAGTTTGAAATTGCGAATTTAGAAAATTTCACGAATAGGGTGCCTTCTTTATCATAAACAATCAGAAGAAACTATTCAAAGCTATAATACAGCATGGGGGAATATAAGTGACAATATACACAGTTGAAATTTTAACAAATAGCTTATTGGTGTCGATGACGGTCTCATTGATAACACAAGAGCAATTTGATGGCCGTTTTCATTAGCAACATTGGACTTTCGTTCGGTATTATAGCAGCGATAGTTCGCAAGAAATCGATGGGTGTAATGTCGAGTGTGGCTCGAGGACATTTACAAGTACCAGAGTCGTAAACTTAGATGTCGCTGCAACAAGGAAAATTGTTCTTCGATCTTGAATCCCGGATTATATTGTTCAGACTTATTCGTTGATAGTTGTTATATCTCTGGTGTCAGTGACCAAGTCCCTCGTCTGTTTATACTTGAACACAATTCAGGAAAGTTAAATTATTTATGTTGTGACACCTACTGTGTGGATGTGGGTAGAGTGGCTACTTCAGTTGTGATAAATTGCGTGCTTTGATTCAGTCTATAAACTATTCTTTATAACTGGGTTGATATTTTGTCTGTTTTAATGGGGTGATAAACGAATATAAACTGAAGTTGTGGCGGTCGATGGCATTGGCCTCTTTTAAATGTGTTTTTGTATGTATCGCTACATTCATCCCACTCTTTTGGTAGAGCGAAATCACTTGCCACACACACATACGTAAATAGTTTATGGGTCAATATTACTTTATACGGTCCATGGTTGCATTCGATCGATGGGAGGAAGATATTCAGCGAGCTGTGAGAGCCCCTTCACTTTCATGGGCGGAAATATGTCAGTACCTCTTTTACTTTGATAAATATGGGGGCCTATACGTTAAAACATGCACAATTAACCTTTGAGCTCCCTCACGTCAGTATAGTGGTGAATATACATCCACATGCCATCCAGGGTAACCTGATGCGGTGGAGATAATGTTGATACCAGGACGTTTTACTGTATGTTTTCGACACAGATAACACATTTGATCTCAGAAGTAATCAGTTTGTAGTTACACTGAAGTGAACCTATGGAGATCCTCGCTACCATCTTTCCGTAGAACAACTGTCTATGCCCATGCTAGTACATATGTGTGCCTCCAAAATTTGCTGTTTATATAATTTGAGACCACAATTTCTTAGCTGTCATACATATTTTACGTCGAATAATTTACACACCAGAGCGAGCGGAAGGGCTTAGTGGATGTTTTAATAATTCCCTCACTTGGTTGTGCACAAAAATGATTACCATGTGCACATATGATTGAGAAAGCAAAATATCATTAAGGGTCAGACGCACGTTTTTTTCAGATTTTCTCAAATATTGTAAGAAAATTTGGTTCAATCAATTATTTGAAACAATATTTAAGAACCATCGACCAGTTGGAAATATTAACTCATTTACTTTACTTTTATGGCATGAACAATATTCGCCGTTTTCCGGTACAGAGAATTTCTTTAAAATATGTTTTTCAAAAGTGCAGTTAATATATCCATGTTATCATATCTGAAGATCATGGGAGGATTCTTAGCTATTATTGATTCGTGAATTTAATGATTATTTTCATTGATGAAGGCAACTACCCATAAATGTTTTATATTTAATAATTTTCATGTCATGCCTGCGATCAATGAACACATGGGATGAGTTCTGGGTCATGGGTTCATAGCCAAGTTAATCCTGACCACCATATTTCTTAACAATCTGGCTTAATTCAAGTTGATTAATCTCTCCTCGAGTTGACCACACTGCATTTGTTTGTGTTGGGCTGGAATATTTTTTGACTGACTAAATACAGCCGATGGTCAGTGGCTATATAGTTTATTTGAGTTAACACCAATCGGTATTGTGGTATCTGTTCAGCTTCCCCTTATTGAAAATCAGTGAACTAGAGAGCGCACTTTCTACACCAGAACTTCAGAAGTTAATGGGATGACCCTGTAAGGGAGATTTCGCTTGCTTATATATGTATATATACCGAACATGGAGCTAAGCGCAGATCAATACATGCTGCTCCATTCAACAAGCAAGCCTTACACATATTGTCAGGCATTAATGGAGGAATTGAAAATCGCCAACATCATGCGGTATGAACAGCTTTGCGGCAACATTACGACGCTAGGTTAATGCCTTCACGTTTTTGAGACCTGGATAAGTAACTATGCCGGGTAATCAATCGATCAAATACGCAGAATTGACACAATTCGTAAGTTTATATTACTTATGTTTAGCTCAATATTATGACATATGCAGGATTGAAGAAATTAGAATATCGACCAGCCTTGTATTAATTGTTTACGAAAAATGTGTGAGGGACAATGTAGAGCGTTTCTAATTAGGCTTTAGTTTATAATTGGAATTAGCTGTCATCATTTCATGAAACAAAATCTGATAACAACTGCACGCCAAATGCATCGGTATGGTCGTGAGTGGTTGTGACCCTTCATATTAAAGCTATTGCGTCTTCAATGTGTCATCTTGTAATGTCGTCATCATATTGAATTATAATTACTAACGGCGAGATGTACGACGCTTGTGTATTATACACATGTGTATCCAGTGGATATACCCGCGTAAAACTCGTTCGCTCTCTTGTAACGCCAAGGCGTTACATATCTTCGTGTCGCGTTGTTGTGCGATTGGTCTTCCCTATCAGTTTATTACACAATCGTGGTCGTATATGACTGCACGCCATGGTCATGTGATTAGAACGCATGGTCGTTTTCATTAACTGTATGTAAGGTCTATGTAACTACACCAGAATGAAAATGCCGAAAGTGAAAAATAATGTGCAAAATCCAAAATGAAAAAAGCGTCTATTTCCACAACCGACCCACTTTCATGAAATGTGACGCAATAAACTACTCAGTAATACAATCTAAGGTCAATCTCAATGTCAACCAAACAAATGTTAGCAAACGATGATCTTATAAAATCGTATTAATCGTATCATGAAAGGTCATTGATACACGCACAATGGCACACTACACAGGCAATACTTGACGAGTGCATTGCTCGAGTATATCATGTGGATACACACATCCGTATAGTGCACAAGATTCGTACATCTTGCCGCTAATACGCCCACTTCAATGCTGAACAGAAGGTGGACATTTGATGAATACCAAACATACATGAGTTTAAATCGGTGCACATCAGTACACACTATTATGTATGAAGTGGAGTGACAGTTTTAGAAATGGGCTTAAGACTTTTGGTTTTCACAACCCCACCGCGCAGTTATTATTGTTATAGAACCAGTGCACAGGAAATTAGTTTACACATACAAATAAATAATTAAGCTGAAATTATTAACATTGTCGTGCAGTTTTTCAGTATTAAATTTTAGAACATTGCCCTGTTTGATATTGGCGAGAAGAGAATATTTATTGTCCACCAACATACATAGCTAATTGATACCACATGATTCATATAATCATATTATTCGCAGGAATCGTTAGGTGGTAATAACACGATTGAAGTGTATGCGATACCGTTTTTTCTATCGACATATTTTCATCAGTATATCAAACTACCAACCTAGATTCCGGTCTGTGTGGCTGGATTGAATGTATTTGACACTGGGTGCTCAAGTTTGGCCTGCTCTTGGCAACGTTGAGTTTCCAGGTTTGGCGCATGTTTGATGACTGCGACTGTATAAACTAGATAGCTAGTGAAGCTCTATTATGAGACTCTGAGAGACACAGAGGAAACAGAGTAGGAGTCACACATATTGTCTTACTGACTCCTTGCACATACATATATAGGACTAGTATAATTGATACCGTTGCCATTGATACCAGATTATCTCATGACACATGACCACTGACCGGGTACCCCATCCAAACAAAATAAATTTTCTATGTGCACGAAGTTTCACTATTTAGTCAGGTCTGTCACTATTTTGAAAACTGTTTAGTTTAAACAGTATATATTGCATAAATAATACACAAATATAAATTACATAAATTAGTATATTATATCATGGACCTGGTTCAAAATCAATAGTGTAAGCATATGTCAGTCGTTTCTAGGAATCAATTTTTTCCAACCCACGTAGCGAGAGAGTGATGGTCCGCTTTATATGTCGTACGATATAACACCTCAATTAAGATGTGGGTGGATACACACATGCACGTAATCTCTGTAAATGTCGTGTATTTGTCGTTTTACATGGATCATACAGACCATGTAATATGTGTCCGCTGACAACCCAATCATTGCGGCTATGTTTGACCACATTGAGCCAAGCTATGAACGTGCAGAGAGCTGTTGACTGAACGTCGTCAGTCGTCAGGCCGCTTGAAATAATTGTTCGCACGATAACTTAAATGTTGGACATTCTGTTTAAATCATTGTCAGTCTTCTCTTGATTTTTATACCAGTGATGGCCCCAGTATTTCCCCAACGTAGGGGCTATGATCCCCAACATGGGGGGGGTATATTATCCCGGAAGCTACCGGACTGACCATTGCATATTTCCTCGACGGGTAGGGTGGGGACATGCAGCACACTGAGTCCTGACCCCACCCATGAAGCTACATGTACTAAGCCACTCCTGACTTATAAATATTGTAGTTGACAGTCATTTATGTCGTGTCTGTTTGCTACGAGTGATTAATCTAATATTCAGCAATTTATGCTATTCATATAATTATGAACATAGTATTACAGCTTTAAATTTGAGAGTACAGAAGGTGGTGTTGATGTGTGTCTTCATTCTGGGAAAAGGGTTGTCTAGCTCTACGAGTTCCCAACTACGTCACCGTTCCTCTCTTATGTTATATATGTATACGCAAAATTTACAACTATGGAATATTTAAGTTAAACATATTGTACATTCATGTCCAGATAATCCCGACTGATACATTCAACTAAATCCCTTAGTTATTCGAAGCTTTCGAGAACCAGCCCCCTCCTCCAATCATGGATTATTGTCCAAAATGTTATAATTAAAGCGTGTAAATATAATGTACATATAATGTTATGTAAATTATGGGTGAAAGTGGGGGGATGATGATTCACATATAGTTGACATTTTACTTGTGGTTTCTTGTTGTGTGTATTTCGGTGTTACATCATAGCGAAACCAACTCGTGTCATGACCATTCATGCGGGGTAAGCACCACCGGTTCAAGTAGCCAGCTGAGCAATTTTGGACGCCGTTGCATCCGTCAAACGGCAGCAAAAACACCCACATCAACATATACATGAAAACCAATGACAGAAATAGTAACGCGCTCAAGATCCTATATTATATACACATGATTGTAATTATAGAATACAAAATATTTTGGTTTCGCGAATGACCAACTCAGAATTCCGTTAAAATAACAACAACAACCAGCACCTAATTAACGAACCGGTGGCCGACTCCGCCGTCTCTGACTACAACCCCAGTGGGCTGGAGAACGAAAACAGTCTACAAAAGATGAAATATAAGACTTACAAATTATCTTTTTCATTTCTTTTATTTGTAGTTGACATAGCTTATCACAAAAAACAACATTATTGACATAACGTTAATTAACGACAATAAACGAAATTGAAATTCCCAACTACACCATTTACCGGACTCGGCCCCCTGCTCCAGTTCGACTTTTAATCATACCAACATTTCCCATTCTATAAATAAACACCCTTGTTAATGTCAGCGACCACAGCTATCTATAATATCTAGGTCAGTATACACGTGGCGCGCGTAATAACGTCAAGAACGACGATAGAGACGACAATAACAACATCGGCAGCAAAACAAGAGCACCAGCAACGACAACATCAACTCCCAAAGGTAGGCATACATGTTACATGTAATATATATATATATATCTTCTGAATGATCTGAGCGCTGAACGACTGCGCATAAACAAAACAAGAAAACCATAGTCAGAAATGGTAACGCCACCAATATCATATTATTAGCCATAAATATAAATTATAATACAATTATTCTATAAACTAGCTTTCAAATTTTATGTGGAAAATTGCATACTTCCATATTTCAAGTTTTCCCGTTTCTCGTGTTATACATTACTTTCTTCAAACTGTCTTCTTTATTACACAAGCTGATGGGCCCGACTTCGTCCGGGCTGTTTCCCATCTGATTTCCGGCGAAAGGCGCGATTTTGACCTTCAATTGACTATTTCGAAAGTCAAGGTCAGGTCAGGGTCATGATTTGACCCGTCCAAAACACCCCCATCCGGAGAAAAGTACCTCTAGGTATAAAATTTCGTCGAAATCCGTCCGTTTTACCCCACTTGCCCTTTAATTAACAATTTTGAAGGTCAAGGTAAGGTCGGAGTCATGATTTGACCCGTCCAAAACACTCCCCCGACAACAGTACCCATAGGTATCAAATTTCGTCGAAATCCATCCGTTTTACCCGATTTGACCTTTGATTGACCACATTGAAGGTCAAGGTCACGCAGAGGTCACGATTTGACCCGTTCAAAACACTCCCCGGACAAAAGTATCCCTAGGTATCAAATTTCGCCGAAATTTGTCCGTTTTACCCAAATTGACCTTGCATTGGTCTAGGTCTAGGTCAGGTCGGGGTCACGATTTGACCCATCCAAAACACTTCCCGGACACAAATACCCATAAGTATCAAATTACGTTGAAATCTATGGAAAGCCGAAGAGGACATGTTAGTTGCTACATATACGACGTACGACTTGTCGCGGTATTTTAAAGGTGTTTCAAACTAGGAGATAGATGTATTCTGCGTTTCAAATGGTGATGAATTATAGTATTTTATTCAAATTTTATGGCATAAATTGTTATTAAAACCGTATATACTATAAAAAAATTAATGACTCGAAAATTAAGTGGGCCTTTAAACACAGTCACAATTGCAGTTAGGCTCATCTCATACTCGTCTATTCAGCGATATTCTGCTGCGTTGAGCGTTATAGCCCCACTGTTATAATTCGCCTTTAGCAGGCGCACTCTTGCCTCAGATTATTGAGATATTAGGTCACACGTAATGACATTAAATCGCATGGAAACATAGCAACTGTGTGGGCTGCTTGGCGTGAATATGTAATGAGAAATAAGATCATACGTAATGACATTAAACTCAAGAAAACCCGCGAAAACAAAACAAAATCACATTTAATGTTTTAAGTTATTTCCTTCATAAAAGAATCTTCGTGATAATGAACCCTCTCAATACTTTAGAATATAGAATTAACCTTAAAATAACAAAAACCTTCGGAATACAGAACCTTCGGAATAACGAACCTTCGGATTGGTTAACCTTCGGAATAGCGAACATTCAGAGAAATTTCGGAATAGTGGACCTTCGGGATAGTGAACCTTCGGAACAGAGACATGCCCCCCAATATTCATATTATATACCAAGAGTTCAAAGGTATGGGCCCATAAAATTCTAAATTTGGCCCTTAAAATATTGAACTCCAAATTGGAGCTCACACAGAACATCACTTAAGTCAACTGTACCTGTGTCATGTCCCAATGCGGGAGGGTACATATATACCACAACATTCATATTATATGCCAATAATTCAATGGTATGGGCCCACGTAATGACATTAAATCTCAAGAAAACCCGCGAAAACAAAACAAAATCACATTTAATGTTCTAAGTTAAGTTATTTCCTCCTGTATCTGTATCGGTATGCGCGCAGGATCAGTTCGGATGTGAGTGCACTCTCCATAAAAATAATCTTTGTGATAATGAACCCTCTCAAATTAGTCTCAATACTTTAGAATATAGAATTAACCTAAAAATAACAAAAACCTTCCGAATAGAGAACCTTCGGAATAGCGGACCTTCGGGATAGCGAACCTTCATAATAGAAACATGTCCCCACAATTACACCGGTGACGTAAACACATGTGCTAATCTTTGTCGTACTATCGTGACTCTATCGGTACGGTTTATACTCAAGTACGAAATAACCATAATACATTCGCCCAGTGGATTATCGATCGACCACAGAATATGAAAAACTCTACAGCAGCTTACACCACTGTGTGGCGTAATAAGTTGAGTAACAAGAAACCAATGCAGAAATCGATATCCCGTCGACTCAACAGGGTTTCAGCTGCCATTAAGAATCTGAGGTGCGATTTGCGCTAAATAAATAAGAATTTCCCAAATTATTTCTCAGTTTACCAGGCAGACGGAAATGTAAAATAACTGCACTATTCGTGCTACACATGCACAATATCACCCATAAGTAATACATCGGAAACGATCACAGATCCTCTTACATGAGAATATTATTTGATAGCTATCACGCTTGGGCGACTAAAGCTTGTGCGCTCTTTTATAGTGGGATCGTCGGATGTTTTTGCTAGGCAGACAATTCAAAACTTTGTTAAAAACTTCATGTTTTGAAAGTCGATATCTGGTCACCAAAACCTCCAATTCATGGGATTCTATTGTCCGATATGGAACCGGTACATATGATGGCTTTATGGCGTTAAATGGGACAGGGCATCTTTAAATTTTGTCACATTGTTCAGCCAAGGATCAGATATATAAATGATATATAACCAGGTTAACGATTAGATAGCGATTGGTATTCAATTTGAGTAACATGTGCCACGCGATGTTACGATTTTGTTATATTTAATCGAAGCGGGGTATTATATTGACTAAATAATGGAGATAGTCAGAAAAAAGAAAGAAGAAAACACAATAATTGTGTTCAATTAAGAGTATGTTTAACCGAAGAATTAATTATAAACAGCGTGTTTTAATTGAGAAGTGATTTTAAAGATTGTGAAACTCCGATTAGGTGAAATTTCGAAAACAATATTTCGAAATGGCAATAGTGATCTATATTTGTAAAACCGTTTGATAAGTTTGGTAAGTGTTTCACCTTCTGTGAGAACTGAACCGGATAGTCGTTTAAGAACAACAGCACCAAACTAACACATTAAACGGACATGGCTCATTCGAACCTCCAATTTTTTTTCTGCGTAATTTGGAGTCACGGATATGATAGGTCGATAAATAAACGAACTATTGAAATACCGGCTTCATATGCTCTGAAAAACACTTGTAAAAATCACAGCCATTTTTCAGCAGTTTTCAACTTGTTACGCCAGAAGGAAAAATAACGCTCTTTATTGCTACCATATCAGGAATAGACTAACACGGAACGCTCTTTTCTGTTCCATGTCGTGCAAATGGCTGTTTTGTTTTCAGGACCCAAACCACACGGAGGAACCAACGCCCATTTCAGTTAAAAAACCATGGACAGAAGTAATAAAAATACAACTGTGAATACGGTGTTTGGGTACCAAACACAAATCAGCCATTTGCGCGACATGGAACAAAAAAAGAGCGTTCCATGGTAGTCTATTCCTGATATGGTAGCAATAAAGAGCGTTTGTCTGACTTCTGGCGAAAAGGTGAAAACGGTTGAACAATGGCTGTTACTTTGGCAAGTGTTTTTCAGAGCATATGATGCCGGTGTATCAATAGTTCGTTTATTTCATGACATATCGTTCCCGTCCCTCCAAATTACGTAGACAAAAAATTGTAGGTTCGAATAACCGATGTCGGTTTAAAGCGTGGCCAGAAATAAACAATTTGTTTGGCATTACCATCATTGCCATTTTTCGAATTCCAACGACTTTCACATTTTACGTTCTGGAGTTATTATTTGGTTCTACCCGTTAGCATACTTAGCTCAGCGTGAGTCAGTCTTGGTTAATCGGATCTCAATGACACTTGGGTATTTCGCCTCAAGTGTATTTCAAAGGAGGAACCAATGACATTGTTCACGTTTGCCCATTCTATAATTATCGTTGTTTATATGGAAACCATGGTTTGTTGTCCGTCCACACAAATATTTCGGCCATGGTCCATCGAATCTCAATGTAATTTAGTACGAACGTTCCCCATCAGGAGTTCTTTCAGCAGAGAGCCCAGTGACTTATTTGTATAATTTATTCTAGAGTTATCCCTCTGTTATCTGTATGGGTTGTCCGATTTTAATTTGGGTTTGGTGTTTACCACAAATATGACTTTCATAATTATGAGTGTTCCCTTCCTAGAGTCATTCTGTTTTCTTTATCTGTAAACTTTCATTTTGTCCGCCCACCTGAGTATCTAAGAATGGGTTTTAGGATCGAATGAAATGTGTTGTGGTGTTCTCAGTCATTAGGGATTTCAACGGAAACTAATGTCAAACTCGATGCTCGTATTTCCAGTATATTTAATAAAAATTTGGGTTCCATTTTGCCTATGCTTCAATATTGTCCCATTTGGGCTGGTTAATACTTGCGGTACAACCTTTCTGATCAGTTTTGATAACAATACTCGCTTAAATATCCGAATTTAACTATCGTGATGCAGTCGTATATAACCGTCATGCATTTTTAGTCGACGATATTGCGGGCATTATGTACAGCCAAATAAAGTCTGACTTGGTAGACGATCCGAAAAAATATATATAACCTTGATGGCCTGGTTGATTAACTATGCTAACGATGGGAACATGTCTCTATTCCGAATGTTCGCTATTCCGAAGGTTCACTATTCCGAAGGTTCACTATTCCGAAGGTTCGCTATTCCGAAGGTTCACTATTCCGAAGGTCGCTATTCCGAAGGTTCTCTATTCCGAAGGTTTTTGTTATTTTATAGGTTAGTTCTATATTCTAAAGTATTGAGAGGGTTCTTTATCACGAAGACTCCTTTTATGACAGAAATAACTTAAAACAATAAAACATTAATTGTGATTTTGTTTTCGCGGGTTTCCTTGGGATTTAATGTCATTACGTATCACGTTATTCCTCACTACATATTCACATCAAGCAGACCACACAATTGCTATGTTTCCATACGATTTAATGTGATTGCGGATGACGTTATATCTCAATAATATGAATACGTCAGCTAAAGGTGGATTATAACAGTGGGGCTATAACGCTTAATGAATACTGGAGCGCCCTAACATACTGCATAGCAGAATATCACTGAATAGATGGATATGAGATGAACGTAACTGCAATTGTGACTTTGTATTGACTTTAATGCTCACTTAATTTCCGAGTCACCTATTATTTTTGATAGTGCCTTGATATACGGTTTTAATAACAATCTATGTCATAACATATGATTAAAATACTATAATTCATCACCATTTGAAACGTCTGTGTCTCGAAAGATGCCCAATAAGAAATAGAAAACAGCTGAAATCATAAAGATTCCGCGTTATGGCTCCCAGAACGCAACAGAATTCAAACTAAAAATGTATTTTCAATGAAAGGGGAATAACTCTATCTTTAAAATAGTTATTCCCCTCCATTGAAAATAATACACTTTGAGCAACAGAACCAGAAGAAACTTAAGCACAAAAACACGTCGGTAACTCACAAAAAACATGTTTATAGTTTATTACACCGGATAAGTTGATAATACAATGAGAGCTTCCTATTTCAAATGGTGTGTAATATGACATATATTATAGATATGTGATTTGGGGGGTTCGAAAGGCCTGGGCCTTTAATGTTGATGTTTCTTTCAAGTACAGATTGCCAGTTCGGATAGACTGTATCTCTTACATGTAGTTTATTTCAGTCACGCAGTCATCGTGTTTTCAAATTTCCATAATACACGATAAACTGATACTGTCTTCTTGCTATTAATAACCAACATCTGGGACAATTTGGGAATTAGAATGGGGTGTATAATTGTACTATATGTGAATACTAGCGAAAGTATTTTTTATTCCTCGTGTGGTTTTTGTGAGGGGGGTGCAAATTTAGATTTATTTATGGTTAAATACGCCCAGAATAGAAAAACGTCGGAATAGCGAACCTTCGGAATAGCGAACCTTCGGAATAGCGAACCTTCGGAATAATGAACCTTCGGAATAGGGAACCTTCGGAATAATGAACCTTCGGAATAGCGAACCTTCGGAATAATGAACCTTCGGAATAGAGAACCCTACCCGCTAACAATAAACAATCTTTGGAGTTATGATTGAATATGCATTGTTTTAATGAAAAAAATGACAAATTAAAACAATACCGCTGGAAATTCAAAAACGCAAGATTCGATCATTAACCACGATCTGGTACATACAGATGGAACATGACAAGATGAGTTATTCGACAAGATGGGAAGGTATATATACCCACTTATCTTGCATATTTTGGGTTGACGACATGGGTAGGGGAAGTACAATATATGTATGGGTGCTCGCCATGTGTCGTTCGTGTGTACATAACGATAGCATAGGTACGTTCTGTGCTATTGTACTCTGTTACTCTCATCTTTTTACTGCGATTTTTATAAAAATTAAATGCCATGTGTTCAGTTCACGCAAGCGCAACACTGTAATATATATGGCCATAAAATAGTAATGTTAATTGATACGCACTCCTCAAAACAGTTGGAAAGCAATGGAAAGCAGAATGGGGCTATGCAGCTATTTTAGTTCGCACACAACTGCAAGCAGAGGAGTTGAAATTTTGTTCAAAAAAATTATAGATTTCAAGATAAATAAAACCATAGTAGACATAGGTAGAAACGTTATTATATATAACTCTCTCTGCGAAGACCTGTTCTTAAAATTTTACAAATTGAAAATGTGACTGTTTTGATAGGTTGGGATCGGTATATTTAACTTTAAACATAGGAATAATACAAAATCAAATAATAAAATCCACAGGAAATGCAGAGGCTTGACTTAGATAAATAAGTCTGGAGATAAATAACTCGACAAAAAAGATACACTTGGAGAGAACTCAAGAATAAAATTGCCAGATTAGATTATTTTTAGTATCTTCCGACCTTCAGTCTGTTATCAACAGTTCTAAAATAGAAACCAATTACAAATCATATCATAATCCGATTAGACTCAGTCTACAATTTGTCGATCATCATCATCCAAGAGGAAGGGGATTTGGGAAATTTAATGACGGCTATTAAAATATCCTGATTATCTAAAATTGTAAAACAAACCATAAATGATGTAGTCTCCCAATATACAGATGATAAAGGCCACGCAACATCTCTAACAATACATGATCAACTCTTTTGTGAAACTTTAAAACTCATGATCAAAGGAGAAATAATCTCATATTCATCGAAACTCAGAAAAATGGACAGGAACATATCCCAATTTGATATCCCACACACTCTTAGAACATTAGGTACCTACGTAGATACTAAGCTTTGTCCCAGGGGAGTACCAACTGTTTGGTACTCTGGTACTTTCTTAATTTGTGTGTAATTAAAGTAAACATAAATCAGACATCATAAACAGGTCTGAGTGAACAACCTATCAATCTTTGCACGGTCGGGCTAAAATAGACCGATCAGTCATCACAGCCAGATGCATGAGTGATGAGGGGAGCAAACCTTTGCGATAAATCGCAAAATATTGCGAAAAATCACAAACACCTTTGCGATAACACACAAACCTTTACGATAAATTTCAAACATCTTTACGATAACTCTCAGACTACGTACTGGGCGATTATATTTTGCGATTTATCGCAAAGATGTTTGAGATTTGTCGCAAAGGTTTTTGCCGATAATGGGCTTCTGTGAACATTATAATTCAGACATATTAAACAGGTCTGGGTCAGGATTTCCCTGACCTGTTGCCTGCACGTGGAGTAAAATTTGTCTGATTGTCTGAAATAATCTTCCAAATTTCTTAATTTGTGTGTAATTAAAGTAAACATTATAAATCAGACATCTTAAACAGGTCTGAGTGAACAACTTATCATCTATAATTGCCCGATCGTGCTAAAATAGTCTGATCGGTCATTCACAGCCAGGGGAGCAAATCTTTGCGAAAAATCCCAAACCCCTTTGCGACAACTCCCAAACCTTTGTAAATAGCGTGCAATAAGCAAAATACTCAACAATGGGGAGACCATTAACTTTGGTTAATTAAAACTGACCCAATGTTGTTTGCAGAATACCGCTATAGCGCTCACTAGTCCTCGCTACAAGGAGATGTTGAATGGGTTACCAGAATTACTATCACTCTCCCAAAAAATTCCCACAGTGTTCAGTGTTTTGCTTATCGTACACTTCCAATGTGCTGTACAGCACATGGGAAGTGTACGATAAGCAAAACACTGAACACTGGTAATTTTTTGGGAGAATGATGATACATATCAGTATTTGAACAAATGCTAAGATAACACAAATAGAATTTAATGTATTTAATATATGATAAAGTTTGGTAAAGCCATAGTTAATAATTTATTCTCCATTCGCATCTATGTGTCAACGAGTCAATGTCATTGTCTGATCACCAGAGCCATAAAATGTATAATTTCGCGAATATGGTTTCCAGTTATGGATGAGGTTATTTCCTAGCAAAGCGGAAATGGCCGAATCGCTCAGAATGATAGCCACAAATGTTTTGATAAGAACATGATGCATCTGGACATTGGAATGGTCTACATGTTCATGTATGTATACAGCTGACCTCTAATTGACGCCCCCTTAAGGACATTGGCCACCGATATTACCGCGTTGTTGATACTATTAACATTGATTAATCCTACCATGGCCGACCTTCGAACCGTTTTAAAATCAGCATTATAACCACTACATAGTGTATATTTCTGGCATGGCGTGACGCTGCCTTGGTAGTTGCGAATGTCGGTCAGTGACCAACTTCGAATGTTGATTAAACCGTAAACAAATTATTAATTGAAATATTGTTTTGTGTATAGTTAACATGGTGCATGGTGGTGATGAAAAGCTGGACTGGGTGTTTACAAGGTGGCCATGTGAAAAATTAGTGTGGAGTACAGTGGTCGCAAAATATTATTAATAGTACTGTAGAAAGGTTACCTGCGGTTGCCACATATCAACCACTTGACCGTGGTTGAACGGCGGTATGGTATAACCGGTGCCATTAACGCCCTACAACCTTGTTCAAGGGGGCTGATTAATTAGAGCATATATGTAGTACGTTACTATAACAGCTTGCGATTGATTCAGTGATAACGTGTGTCCCAGAATTGGATCCGTATCTCCGAGGTTATCCGCCATTCCATAAATATATCAGAACAATATCACAGCATCACAGGCGTTTAGATCAAAAGAATAGCAGACTCCGTAACTGGGCGACATGTCATGGCGACATGGTTCTCAAATCACGTTTCGATGAAAATTGAAGAATATGATCCATCGTCCTTTGCACAGGTACATGTATGTTGTAGCCAACACACTTGTGACTGACTCATGAGTCATGACTGATCTGTGACGTCATAACTCCGACTAATTTCTACAGAATTGTATGTCTCGTAATCCTATTCACCAGTGGTTGACTCTTGTGAGTTAATTGGGCGGTTTATAATTTTGTGAAACTTAAGTATCTGTCTTTCGTAATTTATAATACTGTCGTGCATGTAAAATATAACCCCACTGCTGACTGCACTCAATGACTTTTGAATTTGGTCTATCTGAGTTCACCGAAAATTGCTGCTTTCTTCTGAGAAGAATATCAATTATTAGCGCCCGTTAGGTTATATATCATCTTGTCCCGTCCATGTACAAACATAATCCACACAGTGCTGACAATTTTCCAGGTTATTGAGAAGCCAGTTCGGTCCAATTTCACACACAACAAATATGTTGATGAATTTCAGAGAAGTTCACTTCGCTAATCTTAAATACCCACAACAAGCGTACCTAAACTGGCATACGCTGCAGCATGTAAGCCCAGTCCGAGGGCGATTCCAACATAAAATGTTTAAGTCTGATGTTTGTTTGTGTCTTCCGTCCATGTTTATATACGGTAAAAAAAACTCAATCGCCTCAAGTGACTGGACGCCGCCATTTTTTCGAAATCCCAGAGCGGCGGGCTAGTACCAAATGAATTATCGCGTGATGCCATCACGTGGGTAACACTTAGGTTCCGAGAGTGGCTAGTACCAACATGATTAGGTATTATATCAATATATATAGAACCAAATTCTTCTCGGTACCCGATGGTAAGGTAATAACAGACATATTGGCACTACCTTAGTACCTATACAGCTTGTTATTTCTAAGTGTGTAGTACCAGTACATATTCCTCAGTCCTCGAAATTGGCTACGTAAATAAGCATTGCCGTGGAAACGCCGTGCAACATTTGGAATCTAACATGCCACGTCATTAGATTTGCCGTGGGACTGGGTTCTTATGCAGGTTCCCAGCATAATATCTGGATATTTGCTACTCCAGAGTACCCGTCTAGATACTCCAAAGTACAAAGACATGTACTCCACTTAGTACCTGGATACCGGAACACCAGGGTACCTGACAGGTACTCCAAAGTATCTAGACGGGTACCACATAACACATGGATAGTTACTCCATAGTACATGGTTAGGCACTCCAGAGTATCTGGATATTTGGTACTCGAGAGTATACCTAGAAAGATAATCCAGAGCACCAACATTTTGGTTCTTCACGTGGGACAAGTATAGTACTTACATAACATTTGGTTCTAAGAGTGTATAGTCACTTCATGTGTTCGAATATGTTATCTTTTCATTTTAGGTGAGGGGTGTCCGCATCCAAATTTCAAAGTCCATCCATTGTGACATGAGTTTATGTATAGTTTAGTCGGGGTGAATATACAACCCACAAAAAGAACCCAACCGTCTTCCGCCATAAACCTGCTACCAGTTATCTGAATATCTTGTTCAAAGTAAGTGGGTACGCAGTTGTTACTGACAAACAATCAATATGGGAGCGTTACAATGTGAGTTGATTATTGACACAGTATGTATCGCCGGTACAATTAAGGCTTAACCAAACCACTCCAATATGGACTCCGGTTCAAAATAGGGTAATTGTTTTAATAGAGAAAAAAGGCACAAACTTCACATGAGAAGCTAAAACAACTATACGTATATTATATATAGTAAATAACACTTTACATGTGACACAAGTGGGAAATATGTTATACTTTCTCCCGCGCACGTACAGGATCTGTTATTTAAATATTTCCACAAACAAAACTGAATCCTGGTTGTTGAGTTCTCTGTCAAGAATGCTCTGCTCAGAAATCCATACATTACAGCACAAAACATTATTTAATTCTCATGTTTTTGAAGTGAGTGATTGGATTTTGAAATCACATAACCAGAATTTGGCCATGACTGTATCCATTCTAAACGTTTTGGTGGGAATTCATTAAATAATCTCTTGATTAATCCTGATTGGGATTTGGACCAGGCTGGTCATGTTAAAATATAAGCTGGGTTGCTGAGGGATTCTGACCTTGTACAATTACAGACACAGTCAAATGCAGCTGTTTGCTTTCTGGTGAAGTTGAGCCACAACACATACCTTGGCTTTGGACGGTTTAAATTAAATATGTTTTGTTACTATAAAATGTGGATTTCTCAACAAAGCATTTCTTATGGAGTTCTCCTGAATCCTGATGTATTTTCTTTTATGGAAATTATCTGACTTTTATGTCTGTACGTGCGCACTAAGTCAGAGTGTTTTTGGTAAGTATGTGCTATATATTTTTAATCTGATACCAGTATAGTGTTATTTACTGAATATGATGCATTGATTTTTTTTGTCCTTGAATTCTGTGACGTTTTGATACTTTTCTACCAATTTTAAAATTTGATAAACATATTCCTGGACGCCATATTGAACTGGTTTGGTTAAACCTTAAATAATGAACTATCAGGTCACTATCAATTCACCAAAACGATTATTACTGGTTTGTCACGAGAGACGGTTTAATGTAATTGTAACATGACAGTGCTAAAATAAAATCGTATGATACTTTGACAGGTTGATCCATGCTAACTGGATGAACACTTCTCCCGTGCAACTCTATAGTAAGCTGAAACAATAACTTGGACTCACAGTGAATAAACTTGCTCAACGCATACAGTTGTACATTTATATACTTATTGTGTTAAAATTGACTGAACACAACACCATTCCTTTGTATAAATTAAAAACATCATTATCAATTACAACTACTTTCGCTTAAATATGTGCATTTGATTGGTCAATGCCCTTAGATACGCCTGGCAGCGACAATCTATATCAGCCGAGGGAAATGTCGTTTCCCGCACCACAACGCGCAGTGATACTGTAAGAAATTGGGCGACATGCACCGACAGTCGCCCCATATCATGACGCCACTTCCTAAAAGCGTCCATAGTTACCATACGGTGAAAATAAAATTAACGAAATAGACAGATCAGTGAAACTATGAAATGCGATAATTTAGTTGGGGGTAAAGGAATGTTTTAGTTACATAACTATTCCACCATTAGTATTAGCATTTATCCAGCTTCTTGCCAATGCTAATATGACATGGCAGTGGTCATGAGAGCATAGCATGCGCCTTTGTAACGATTGTTTACTTTTCGAGTTTGTCACCGGAGACCGCAAATTCGGTGGCGAAGTTTGGGGACACTGCTTCGGAATTGCTATCGAATCGGATTGTCTTTATGACTAGATGTTCTAGAATCGTTTTAAATAAGGGACATTTATACCAGCAAGTACAGTTTCATAGTTTACGGTGTCGTGTCTTGCTTTTGTATAGTTGGAAAGTTGTAAACGATCGAATTGTGTGTGTTCCTCTCGAACTTCCGGTCGGTCGCCCAATTTATTCTCGACCCAATTTCCCATTTTCCGTTAAAAAAGCAGCTAAAGTCCGGACACAAGTATATATCTCTTGGGTAGTTTTACTATTTTAGTGTTTTTAATATAGTTTCTTTAAAAAACTAGTTTAATCACCAACTAATGATGATACCCACCCCAGTTGGCCCCAGATCACGAACGATAACTCTATCCGATCTAATTACAGGTGAGACATATTGGCAGTGTTTTTTACCTGTTAACCAACTATCAGATTTAGGCCACTCCTATGCATGGTGTATTATCTACATGTATATTACGTGAGGACCATGATGGGGATAGCTTCAGTCTTGAATGTTAAAGGGACAATAGGCTCTCACGGGGGGATGATGTTAAAATGACACAAGGCACTCACTATCGATGAATGTTAAAGTGACACTAGGCACTCGCTATGGATAAATGTTAAAGTGACATTCGCATTGATAACTTCAAAAAGTTCAAAAAGTTCAAAAAGTTCAAAAAGTTCAAAAAGTTCAAAAACTTCAAAATGTTCAAAAATTTCAAAAATTTCAAAAATTTCAAAAATTTCAAAAACTTCAAAAACTTCACAAATTTCAAAAAATTAAAAAAATTTCAAAAAATACAAAATACAAAATACAAAAACTTCAACAATTAAAAAAAATTCAGGATTTAGTCGGAAATATGGCTTGTTGCCATTCATCTGGCGGTACGGTGGTGAGCGCCACCGAAAAGAGCAAGTGAGCAAGGGGACAAAGAGAAAAATAACATGACATGTGGTACATACTACAATTTATTATATTAACTATTCACTGTCACTTTCGTCCGAATTGTCATCACTTTCGTCAGATGTGTCAGTTGTTTCGTCCATGAACTTTTCTAGCAATGGTCTGTACTGTACTGTACTGTACTGTATATTGACATTTTCACGATCTTCAAAACCATTATTCATATATATTTGTCCACTTTATCCACCGGCCTTTCAATAGCCTTCGAAAATTTAGGTAAATTACTCATTTTAGTTCAGTGAATATGTCGTTTGGAGTTTCCTTTTTAACTTTTCCAATGTTTGTCTTCTTCACTCTTCCTCCTTTTATCTCTTTAACTTTTATCTTCTTAGCTCCGGGTTTCCTTATAAGTTTTCCAGGTTTCGCTTCAGTCTTGGGTAGGTCTTTCGAGTCATCGTAGGGTACATATTTATTAAGATCAAAGTCATAATAGTAACGGCGGCGGCGGCTGATGATGCTGTTGTTGTTGTGGCTGCTGTTGTTGCTGTTGCTGCTGTTGTTGTTGTTATTGTTGTTGTTGTTCTGAAGGCGTGTGTTTAACTTTGATATGACGCTTCAAAATATATTGGCAAGCATAGGCACTTAAGTACTCTTCACACTCATACCGTCTCTTCGTGTTGTTTGTACTGGATACAAATGTTAATGCAATTATGAGTGATTTCAATATGCACACTCTATTGTATAGGTAAAAAATTGGCGCGGCGGCAGTGAGGGGTGAGGGGGGTAGCCGGCGCCAATTTTTTACCTATACAATAGAGTGTGCTTATTGAAATCACTCATAATTTTTTGAAGTTTTTGGAAAATTTGATTTTTTTTTAAGTTTTTGAAATTTTTGAAATCTTTGAATTTTTTGAAATTTTTGAAATCTTGGAAATTTTGAATTTTTTTTGAAATTTTTGAAATTTTTGAAGTTTTTGAAATTTTTGAAGTTTTTGAAGTTTTTGAAATTTTTGAAATTTTTGAAATTTTTGAAGTTTTTGAAATTTTTGAAGTTTTTGAAGTTATTGAAATTTTTGAAGTTTTTGAAGTTTTTGAAGTTATCGATGCGAATGTCACTTTAACATTTATCCATAGCGAGTGCCTAGTGTCACTATAACATTAATCCATAGTGAGTGCCTTGTGTCATTTTAACAATCATCCCCCCGTGATAGCCTATTGTCCCTTTAACATTCAAGACTGAAGCTATCCCCATCAAGGTCCTCACTAATATACATGTAGATAATACACCATGCATAGGAGTGGCCTAAATCTGATAGTTGGTTAACAGGTAAAACACACTGCCAATATGTCTCACCTGTAATTAGATCCGATAGAGTTATCGTTCCTGATCTGGGGTGGGTATCATCAAACTAATATGCGGATTGTCGTAATTATAAGCAATCAACGTCGGTTTCGATCCATCTCTCTGCGTATAGAAGTGTCTGGTGTCGAACTGCTCTTCGCGAAATTATAGAGTATGTAATTCGGCATCCGACACTTCTATACGCCGACAGATGCATCGATAAACGACGTTGACTGCGTATATGGTTATCGGTGGTTTGTTCGGGACGAATGAATGAGTTTGTTTTACATTATTGCGTAGTTCAGACGTCGTGTTCTGGTAATGGGCACATCCGATGTTTCGGATTATTTTACAATAAGATTTATAACAGTTTAATAGTGTGTTGTTCAAGTGGCTGTAGTGGCCGAGTCCTAAATTATCATTTTGATGTAGTTAAATAAATACATGATGTATATGTAAAGTGATCCAAAATACACCTAATCATAGTCACTTTTGAATTTCTCCCGATATCGAAATATGTCGATCAATACTTGAACTACCTTTCGGTGAGCATTAGGATTATATGTCCCAGAAAGGTGCATGGGAATCATACAAAAACAAACCTTTGAACACGGTGTGTGTATCAAAAAAACAAAAGTCATGTAATCGGCATGGAACAAAAAAGAGCGCCCGTGTTAGTCTACTCCTGATATAAAGTCATAAAGAGCGTTTGTTTCACTTTATCGAAAATTGAAAACAGCTGGGAAATATCTGTGACCATGGCAAGTTTTTTTCATAGCATATGCAGGTAAATCAACATTTCCTGTATTTGTCAACTTAGCTTATAACTCCTTCCAAATTACGTAGACAAAAGCCCGAAAGAGCCATACCCGTTTAAGCATTACAATGTCTGTACATATTGTGTATGTGAGTATAAATCGAGGTCGTATCTACTATCGATTGCTATATAACCAGTGTTCTTTGTTTCAATTAATTACTACCATTTATTTTGTGAAAACAAAATATTATTTTGAGGGTTTTACATGTATATGATACCATAACATTTGTTATGTGTATGTATATTCGGTCGTCACCAGTCCCTACTACAATATAAGGTAGTGGAAGGAGCTATATGGGTCTGTTTGTCCACCCTATCATTTCCAACTGACCCGCTCCTCTTATGTAATATTGAGGCAGGGGAGTGCCGTTATGGATTCCATTTGTGACGAGGGTGTCCCCCTTTAGTTTCCAACTTCATCCAATGAACCAACCCGAATGCCTCGAAATTCCGTTTACATCCCATAGCTATAGGACGAGGTGAACGGTTTCCTACTTTGACCAAATCTCAAAGGAAAGGAGTCATACAAGCGTTTAACCCTTTACGCAACAGAACGGCCCTGTGCCAATGCACTCTCTTATATATGCGAGTCGACCATAGGTCGCCTCGCATATATAAGAGAATGCATTGGCTTAACACATTAAAAATTATAAAATTGTTAAAGAATGTAAGAAAAAATGGTAAAAAGTGTTAAATTTTTTTTTTATTTAGGCCAATGCATTCTCTTATATATGCGAGGCGACCTATGGTCGACTCGCATATATAAGAGAATGCATTGGCACAGGGCATAACTGTAACTATCACAATGTGGTCACTGAGCCGGTTCCAATGATATCCATATTTGTATGGTTCTATTGAGACAGACCGAAGATATTTTAGGCTGTTGAATCTTTATTTGGCCGGTTTTGGCCGGTTTGTTGGGTAAAGGGTTAAAAGCTTGATGTAACAGATGGCAAATTACAAGTAATCCGGGGATGAGACATAAATTTTGTCAGAAATATCTTGCTGAGGGAGGGGCATGCGGTTGTAACATTGAAGATGGACACACCGAAAAGACTATGCATCGCTGCATTTTATTGTAGGAATTTTGGGAAATCCCGTTTGCATCTTCATACCATTGTCCTTGATTTTGTCTTTGTGACAATGATCGAAACCCTATGGGAGTAGCATTAATACCGCAGTGCATTCTTGAGCGAAACAACTAGACCCATACCATGAGCAGATATAATATTAGTCTTGTCAGTAATTTGTCACACACCACAACAAGCACACATCAAAATGCTTCCAGACATAAATGAGAACTCAGCGTTTCTTGAAGAACGCGACATAAGAAACTTATATGTTTTTGGGAAACTTTCTCCATCGGGCATGATATTTCCAACTGTTGAAACACCCCGACTCTTGCGATCACATCCCTGTTGGTCAGAGATAGTTATATTATTAAGCGAGTAAAAATAGAAAATGGATGTTGGACCAGTCACGCTCGTGGACGCTGTAATGTACATCAATATCAACTAAGCTTTCATAGTACTGGAATGTTCCTTGTGATTGGGAACTATGTTAGTAGTTAAAAAGAATACAACACTGTTGTGGTTGAATGTTAGTGATGGTAGGTTCATGTTCATGTTAGTCGAATGACAGGTTGTACTTTCTCACTAACAACGGTAAAACTGACTGTTAATACTCTTCATATATAGTGTTGCTCCAGGTCGCACTAGATACATGCACGGGTCCCCTGGTGCGATACCACCACTACATGTGCATATACTAACCTGTGGATACTGGTTGGTAAATTGAGTTCTAAATTTGGAAGAACAGCAGAACATGTCGGACAGAAACAAAATGATTGAACGTTAATATTATTGTGAGTAATTTATTACATGTCAAATGATATAGTTACATAATTTCACAAAATAATTTCTTTGATGATCCACAAACGATATCGTTTGGGATCCAGCGCCCCCTAATGCCACTCCACAAGCAATCCGCGCCGCCGCCGTTGTTTTTGGTAATGGACACCTTATCAATGACTTCCCCTTTCCAGGAAACGAAGACACCTTCCACAACCGAATCGTTGCCATCAAACCAGACAGAATCTGCAGATAATAATGGTTGCCAGCAATAAATGCATGTTCCGGGATTCGAGTAAATGTGTACAATCACATCAGACCTGTATAATGGGGCCGATTCCAACTCGTTAATATTTCGTGTAGAATATTCGACAACACTACAATCAGCATGTGCTGTCTTATGATGATATTCCTATTAGTATTACCGTATCTTAATCCTTTACCCAACAGAACGGCCCTGTGCCAATGCATTCTCTTATATATGCGAGTCGACCATAGGTCGCCTCGCATATATAAGATAATGCATTGGCTTAACACATTACAAATTATAAAATTGTTAAAGAATGTAAGACAAAATGGTAAAAAGTGTTAAAAAAAGATTTTTTTTAGGCCAATGCATTCTCTTATATATGCGAGGCGACCTATGGTCGACTCGCATATATAAGAGAATGCATTGGCACAGGGCATAACTGTAACTATCACAATGTGGTCAAGGAGCCGGTTCCAATGATATCCATATTTGTATGGTTCTATTGAGACAGACCGAAGATATTTTAGGCTGTTGAAGCTTTATTTGGCCGGTTTTGGCCGGTTTGTTGGGTAAAGGGTTAACATGATACCAATAAAAGCAGTCATAATCATGATTATAAATAACTAACTTTAGTTGTTGTCGCCTTGTGTATAGTAATGTTATGGCACCGGTGAGGGTCAGCATTGTGGTGCAGACTTCTATTGCCAGGCAATTCACTTCGGAAATGCCATGAAAGTTTCCGATTCTATTTTCATCACATGTATTTGTATTTTGCAACTGGTATGTCACAACATTCCCAATGTATGCAGATTAATTCTACCCGACACCCATCATGGTTGGACATGGACAATAATGATAGCCATGTGATTATAAAATCCCACACAGGTCATCACATGTATATTTGTTCGGTAATTCTTGTTTGATGGTACATATATGATGCATAATATTTATTTGCATGTTACGTTGTAGATGTAGATGTTTATTTGTACAATAAATAAGAATTAATAACAAAGCATTGATATATGAATTAATAGTATTTTACAGTTTGCTGGTTGGTATTAATGGTAAATATACTATATTTATATTTTAATTGAGAATGGTTTAAATTGTGAACTTAAGAGTATATATCTTATATCATTTTGGGTTTGATGGACAAGTTAGAAAAACTGATAGTATAATATTGTGAGGACGCGACGGCCCTATGTAATGTAGTTTTTTAATTAAATAGTGGACGGCGGAAACCAGGCAATCAGCTAGATTTTTATGACAACAAAAAGTCGTACATTATTTGCCTTACCAGATATAACAGTTCAATTTGAAAATTCACGGACGCCGCCGTGTATGACACAGGGCTGTCTGGAAGGGTGGATGTTTACGTTTACCTGGCCATCCAAGCTGAGTTTTGAGGTGAATCATATAGTCCCTCTTCTGAACGTTATCCACGAGGAGAAGGTGTCCTCCATTGTTCTCACATGTCGATATAGCCGCTGTGTTTGTCATGTCGGTATTGAACTGTTTCAGACAGGCATGTGATCCGAATGAAGCGTTCCAATATAGGGTATAACCTTGATCAGCTGGGCATCCTTGAATTAGAAATACATGTACATGTAATTTCACAACAGCATTGGCCTTCGACTCGTTCCCAAAAGCTCAGCCTCGTCCGCGTTAAGGTGCAACGCCCCAGCGGTATGCGCTGATACGGACCCTGTCTCTTACGAACCCTGACTCATACGGACCCTGACTCAAACGGACCACCGGCTGATACGGACCCTTAGTCCAGGAGCTACTATGGGTGGCGGGATGCGGTGGTGGGTGGGAACTTATACTTACTTATTATTTATGTGGGCAGTAGCGTCTATACCGGCGCCTGCGGCGCATAAGATACAATGAGTGGCGGGATGCGGTGGTGGGTGGGAACTTATACTTATTATTTATGTGGGCAGTATAGATCCCCCAGGACTCAACTTCACCCCACTAATTATTTTTCTTAATGTCTCCTCTAATATTTTTCGGTTGTTAACAAGAGCAAACAGTGGCCACAGAGACTCCAGACAAGATGGCGTACATCATTGTGGCCATTTTTGTATATGCACCAGGTCTCTTTGATAAAGTAAAGATGATATCACATGCGGTCTTGTTTTCCGCTCGATTCGTTATGCTAATATACAACCCAAATTAGCCACAAATCCGAAACCAGAATCCCATATGGCTGCCAAGATGGCCGCCGAAATGTGAAAATATGATATTTTTCTGACATTTCACCACCTTTTGTTTGTCTCTGTGAGAAAATGTTGGCATCTTGGTGTGATGTTATACATTTATCGTATAGTAGAGTCATTGGCAAACACATGGGGACCATAAAATACATTCATTGTGCGTATATATGTGCATGAGATACTCGAGCTAGGATTCCTCTTATACCTGAGGTGAGGAATATTCACCCAAATCCAAGATGGCGGCCAAAATGGTCACCAGAAATAAAAAATCGCCGAAAATCGCTGATTTTAACATTAGTGAGCATTATTGTCATGGCAACTCTACACCTGCTTACTATTATGAGTTGTGAACACTTAGGCGAAGAACTTTCCTTGTACCATATCCAAATAAAATCCCCCCAAATCCAAAATGGCGCCCACAATGGCGGACAGATTTTGAAAAATCACGGAAATTCCCTCGTATTCACATCATTGGGCATTATTGTCGAGACAACTCCGCATACAGTTGAGTTGGAAATACTGAGGTGAAGTAATTACCTTACATCTCATGCAAGAAATGGTTTTCCAAATCGAAGATGGCGGCCAAAATGGCGACCGAAATTTGAAAACACGTCTACATTTCTTTACTTTCTTACGATGGGCGTTATTGTTTCGCGATTTCTACCACCATTACATGTTGATATGGAATACTGATATGAAGTATTCATTAGGTTTTGGCAATTGATACTCACAGTCAAGATGGCGGCCAAACTGGCGGCCAGAAATTGAAAAGAAGACGATATTATCACATAATAATTTCAACTTTTTGTCATAATATCGATCTGTATAGACGAAACGGTACATAACATAAGCCATCTATTAGTTCCAACATAAATCGTAGCCTTTTGGAAGGATGAAAACCCACAATCGCGATGTGACATTTCAAAATCCATTCTTGACTATAAAGGGCGATACTGGTCGTAACCGTACAATGTATATAGGTGCGCCGAATAGTAAAATTATGACTTCCAAGAATCAAAACAACAGTACCTGAGCTTATTCTGATTTGCCACATTCAGCATTATCTGGATCAGTTTCCGTCTCTTCGTCAGATTAATCTATCTCGCTCACAACAACACAGTTTTCTACACTAATCGGAATGTTTCAAACAATATATATGCCGGTGTCCAGTTTGTTTCGAAAGCTTGAAATTATTATCCTTATTCTTGGCGAGCTTCATTCGTGGTATAGCTTATGGTATAATTCAGAAGCTACATATGGGGTATGGGCGTCATCTTGTGCGATAAACTAGACAAGTATTCGGTCGATGCGTATACTAGCTTTGAGAAGGACCTATCTATCTGCGTATTTTCAGCTTTGGTGGCCTAATGGGGATAACAACATGTACACCTGGTGATCTTCGCAAACAGCCACTTCTCAATATATGGTTCACCAATTCACATACTCATCTAATGCACTGACGTCCCGGGCAACTTCTGTATATGGCTTCGAATGTTGAAAGCCTGAGATTTGACGGATGCCTTTCTGCTAAGTCACAGGAGACCATAATACATAATATGCCCACACTTCTTGAACATGATCATAAGAACAATCTTGTTGGCGTCCAGCAATCGTCTCACCGAACAGATCCAAGCAGATAATAACAATACACACGGTGATAGTTTGTGGGAATGTGTCATGATAGTGGAAATGAAATTGGACCACGACTGCACCGCTCCTTATTTTGGCATATTTAGAGTCGGACGGGATCTCATGTGTGGCTTTGCTTTCCTTGTATGCTAAGATTGTATGTTCACATTGGTTTGGAAGCCGTTCTTAATCGACTGGACCAGACGTGTACCATTGGCTACTACTGTATAAGCCCCACCCATACTGCGATGCCTTTGATAGTTGACTGATATGTCATACTCACGCTGGGTGGTGGTCGCTGTTTCAAGAAAGTACAAATGCCATCAACACAAGGGTGAAATGTTCAACACGAAGAACATCCAGAGGAATGTTACGTTGATGAGCTAAGGCATTCAGTTCAACATACGTTGGGCACACCAAGTGATTTCTTGGTAACATCACCATTACGACCATTGTCCTACATGAGACATTAACTACTGTATTCTAAAGTTATATATATAAAGCTATATGACCATAAAGGTCGCGTTCCCCAACGTCCAGAGTCATTGCGATCGAGACTATAAATTGTGTTTTAAATACACAATGAAATAAATGCACCACAGTTCCTGACATTTTCTTAAATAATACCGCCCACATACTGACACTAACCATGCGAGATGATAACAAAAACGCATACCTTCATGCCATAAAGACATTATCCGTTAGTCCATCCGACTGTTTTTAGGGAGGCTAGAATAGTATTATCCAGACAAAATTGTACGCCTGGTCAAGTTGAATCAGAACGGCTTCGAAACGGATGTGGAAATACAATCTTACCACACAAAAAAAAACCGACACGCATTACATTCTATATCTTAACCATGCACCAGGTATATGGGTGCTGTATACCGTGGCCCATTTCATTCCCATTATCATGGCGCATGTCCTCAAACTAGCACCGCGAGTATTGTTCTTGTCTGCTGGGAGATATTCGACGAGACAACGACTGGGCGTCACACATTTTGCTTCGGATCATGGTCAAGAAGTGTGGGTAGTCGGTACATTATGGTCTTCTCCTTAGCAGATGGACATCTGTTCAAGTGAATGAGACAGCTAGCAACGTTCGAAACACTGTCAAAGTTGTCCACTGAGTTTGACTTCGCTGAGTTTGTGAGTTGACGAACCTTCTATTGAGAAGTGAATAGTTGACTGGTTCGCCAGGTGTACATGTCGTTATCGCTATGGGTATGAGACACATACATAGAGATGACCTTCTGTAAGCTTGTAAACTCATCGACCATATACCTTCCTATTTCAAGATGACGCATAAATCCCATATTTAGCAAATATGTAAGCTAGACACCGGAAAATGATTAGAGGGACCCTTCTCACAGGAAGTGGTGCATACTTTGTCGGTGTGAGCGACCTATATTTATCAGAGACAGAAATGGAAGCTGTTCCAGAAATTATGGACGTGACGTGGCAAATCAGAATCTGTTATCAGGTAATTATTCTGATATGACTATTCGGCGCACCTGCGATTACGGCCATTATCGGCGCTGGGTGGAGAATGGATTTAGAAATGCCACATCGCGATATCAATTGTGGGTTTTCATCTTTCCAGAAGGATACCAGCTATGTCATGCGTTTTGATACGTTTAAGTTGAACTGATAGATGGTTTATGGACCGTTTCGTCTATACATACCGATATTATGACAAAAAGTTGAAATTAGCATGTGATAATATCGTCTTCTTTTCAATTTCTGGCTGCCAGTTTGGCCGCCATCAACTGCCAAACACTAATGAATACTTCATATCAATATTCCATATCAACATGCAATGGTTGTTAGAAATCGCGAAACAATAATGCCCATCGTAAGAAAGTAAAGGAATGCAGGCGTGTTTTTCAAATTTCGGTCGCCATTTTGGCCGCCATCTTCGATTTGGAAAACCATTTCTTGCATGAGATGTAAGGTAATTACTTCATCTCAGTATTTCCAACTGAACTGTAAGCATGGGTGGAGTTGTCTCGACAATAATGCCCAATGATGTGAATATGAGGGAATTTCGGTGATTTTTCAAAATCTGTCCGCCATTGTGGGCGCCATTTTGGATTTGGGGGACTTTTATTTGGATATGGTACAAGGAAAGTTCTTCGCCTAAGTGTTCCCAACTCAAACTTGTAAGTGGGTGTGGATTTATCATGACAATAATGCTCACTGATGTTAAATCATGCGATTTTCGGCGATTTTTTATTTCTGGTGGCCATTTTGGCCGCCATCTGGGATTAGGGTGAATATTTCTCAACTCAGGTATAAGAGGAATCCTAGCTCGACAATCTCCTGCTCGTATATATGATAGCAATAACATTCATTGATTCGAAACATTACATCACGTTATTAGCGTTGATTCGGCTTTGACCTATTATACCGGCATTTGGGAAAACGTGATATCGGACAAAAATATCCTACAATGAATGTGTATTATGGTCCCCATGTGTTCCCCAATGACTCTGCTATACGATAAATGTATAACATCGTGCCAAAATTTTCCCACACAGAGACAAACGAAAGGTGGTTAAATGTCAGAAAAATAGCATATGTTCAAATTTCGGCCGCCATCTTTGCGTCATATTGCATTTTGGTGTCGGATTTTTGGCTAATTTGTAAGGGTTGTATATTAGAATAACGAATCAAGCGGAAAACATCTTTACTATAACGGCGATCAAAGAGACCTGGTGCATATAACAAAATGGCTGCCATGATGGACGCCATCTTGTCTGGAGTCTCTGCGGCCACTTTTTTCTCTTGTTAACAACCGAAAACAATGAGAGGAAACATTAAGAAAAAAATTAGTGGGGTGAAGTTGAGACCTGTGGGGGTGCAGAGGTCGACCTATATCTCCTGGACTACCTGGCTCTTACGGACCCCGGCTCATACGGACCTCAATTAAAATATGCAATTTTGATTAAGTTTTACTTTTCTAAACTCATGCTTGAATTTTTACTTTCCAGTTCTAAAGTATATTTATTAATTAAAATTTAACATATACTCATGATTATCTTATCACAATGTATAGCTGTGATCATTTCGGTGATGTTCTGACACAGACTATTCAGATGCATGGAAACTCGAAGTTAATACAAAGAAAACAAAAGTTGTCATTTTTTGCAAAAAATTCTTCCGATATTTATATTTAAAGAACGTACACTAGAAATCACCAACATATACTCATGATTGTCTTATCACAAGGTATAGCTGTGATCATTTCGGTGATGTTCTGACACAGACTATTCAGATGCATGGAAACTCGAAGTTAATACAAAGAAAACAAAAGTTGTCATTTTTTGCAAAAAAATCTTCCGTTATTTATATTTAAAGAACGTACACTAGAAATCACCAAGGAATTCAAAAATTTAGGCGTTAAATTTTTTCTCACAAATTTCATTCTCCGTCTCGAATTGCCGATACTGGTTAAGATGTAGGTTGTACTGGAAGCATTATTATTCAGAAGTCACTAGGATGGGACGTAAAGTAACGCTCTATTGTCAAAATGAATGTTGTGTCGATCAATCTGTGCTTCGCGACTGCAATTCAACTGGTAGTAACTAAATGTTCGCATGTGTATTCAATTCAAAAGAAACGAAACGAAGACACTATATGGGGTTTGGTATAACGCTCTTATGTGTAAGTCAATATTAAACAGTGTTACTTTACACCTGATAAACATGACGTTGCAAGCTGATCCATCTAATAGAAGAAAACAAAAACAGAAGCTGTCAGTATCGATACAAAATATGGCTAAGTGTTTCTGATATATTTGGTCATTGTAGCGGTCTTTGGTTTTTCCTGTCTTTCCGAATAAAATAAGTACCTGCATGAAATATTCAGGAATTATTGTGTTAGCTTTGTCACAAGGAACGCCCAAATGGTAAAAAATTAAAAATCTATATGTTATTGAGTTGTTGGTACATGACTTTCCTTCGATTTGAAGCAAAGCATTGTTCCCATATCTCTTATCTACCAGAATCGTTTCACGTGAATCTCGTCCCATCAAGAACCCGAGAAAAGTTAGCGACACTTGGGAAGCTTGACTGTCTATTAAAGCAAACCTTACAAACGCTCTTCAGCGGAATTACAGCATTCAAAAGTGGGTTGTAGGAGAGGGTCGACGGCCCTTTCAAATCTTCCTGCCTATCATCCCAAACTCCAAACTTGCCTGACTGGCATAATTCATTTTTAATTCCATAATGTCTAACTGTATTTCATGTGGATATATCAGTCGGCTTTTCAGGCTTTTCAGGCTTTGTCTGCATTGAACCTGAATGTTCCAGTATGATTTCTATTTGATTATAAATTTACATTTTTGTAATTTCATTTATAATTCCTGTGGTGATCTGAATGCGTCGATGCGTCGGCGATATATAGGCGAGAAAAACGAGGACGGCGACCGGGAAGTTGGTGTTCTTCGGGACAGACTACTCGTCAATGAGGATTACTGCCTGCAGGTTGTTGAACGAAGTCCCCAAGCTGTACGCCCCAGTATAAACAATAAATCATCTGGTGGAACGTTGTTACACGTTTGTTGTGCCTCATATATTCACATTTTTGTTATTTTAGTATGTATGTTGCCAGTATTTTAATTTATTTAAATAAAGAAAATATAAATAAAATTGAGGTCCGTATCAGCCAGGGTCCGTATAAGCCGGTGGTCCGTGTGAGCCAGGGTCCGTATGAGCCAGCGTCCGTAAGAACCAGGGTCCGTATCAGCCGTCATTCCCCCAGCAAGTATATCTGGGTATACATTGAATAGATTCTAGATTTCATACCAAGTCGCTAAGAGGTTCCACACATCTCGGATCCATGAAGGTATGTATTAAAACGACACGACCCATGCACTGTTTCCCATTGGTTAGTGGGGAACATACTGCAGACACAGGGGACAGACTGAGAAGGACTTCTGGGGCGGTATCCACCAACCGAGTTTATTTTATAAACCAGGTAGTTTATTTGATAACGGCTGAATGCTAGCGCATACGTCACACCCATTCACTGTGTCCTGCTATCAACAATAACAATCGTACTTGGACCCCGAATTTATTATGAACAAGATTTCAGATACATGTTCATGCAAATGCATTAATTATTCGGATATTAGCGTGGAACTAAACTCGGAATGTGCACATGGTCCAGTTGATATAGACATGTTTGTTCGTGCTGAAATGTCCGAGTTAGTACAACCTTGGCAATGGACAAATGAATCGCAATCACCCTAGACCAATTATGGCGTCACGACTATCGGCGCCTATACGCTATATGTATCCCTGAGTTTTGCCGATTTTTGCGTTTATCAGTATGTTCCTGTTAATTTTAATTTGGACAAGGGTGAGGTTACGCCGTTACTGATACCAAGAATGAGCCCATTATAATCCACGAGGTTAAGAGCTTCAGCAATAAACTGTTAGAGTTAGTATTGGGACAAACAGCTCCCGTTGCCACACCACATGATATGAGTGTCGGTGGGGGGGGGGGGGGGTGGGGGTCATGATTCATGGTATAGACATTTTAACTTTAAACTGAACTTTTCATAAAGATAAAACACACATGAACTGACCACCATAAAAACTTTCATATACCCATTGCATAAGAGACAATAATTGCTAACCATCCCTTCAAAACACGTTTCAACTATTCTTGATTGGGAAGGGTGTGTCAAACTTAATTCATATCGAAGAGACACTGTGACGGAATTGTCTAAACTACGTCCTGCACAAATCTTAAATTAACTGTTGGATATTTATAGTCTGGCACACCAAGCCGACTTGACCACCAATCTTCATGATCCTGAGACATCACCAATATTCGCATCGCATGTACATTATATTTATCTCGTCTTGGTTAAACGTGTGTGTATATACATTGTTACATTACGTTGATATAACTTGTGTCTCAATCCCTTGTAACTTTTGTTGGAATAAACATGATTAAACCAACAGGGATGTGGCTACGCGATCCGCTTTGGTGTTTGTTCTTTGAATTTCCAACTGCACCCTCTTAAACCAGAGAGACACTACCAAGTATATGACATTCCACTTACATCCCGGACTGATGTTTTCCAAAAGGTACAGCAAATGTTCAGCTGTTGGAAGTTGCTTTACTAATAGTTTTATGATAACAATGTACACGAAGGGCAGTTTAACCCTTTACCCAACAAACCGGCCAAAACCGGCCAAATAAAGCTTCAACAGCCTAAAATATCTTCGGTCTGTCTCAATAGAACCATACAAATATGGATATCATTGGAACCGGCTCCTTGACCACATTGTGATGGTTACAGTTATGCCCTGTGCCAATGCATTCTCTTATATATGCGAGTCGACCATAGGTCGCCTCGCATATATAAGAGAATGCATTGGCCTAAAAAACATCTTTTTTTAACACTTTTTACCATTTTTTCTTACATTCTTTAACAATTTTATAATTGTTAATGTGTTAAGCCAATGCATTCTCTTATATATGCGAGGCGACCTATGGTCGACTCGCATATATAAGAGAATGCATTGGCACAGGGCCCTTCTGTTGGGTAAAGGGTTAATTAGTGGAAATATTTGACTTCGTATTAGATATCAATTACCACACCAAACACTGGTTGTAGAAACTCACCATTAGAATCATTTCAACATATATCTGGTCATTGTAGAAATTGATTACCACAGTTGAGATGGTGAAACACCCCACCACTGTTGACACATCTATGTTTATACATACGTATTGGACATTTTCAAAAAAATAGCAATAAATTATTTGTAACACGACTCCAATGGAATAACGGTAATGTCAGTTACCTCTTTCTCGCGAATAAGGAAACAAGTTTCTGGTCACCCAATACTTGATTTGGCAACTGCGATAACATTTCTAAGCTCAAGGGGATCATATAAATGTTTTCTGAAGAATTCAATGCGTGCATGTAAATCCCACACTGGTCCATCTTTGAGCGCGGTCAAATCTCTTGATTGGATAATTCTATGCGCGCCGATGTCTTCTCATGCATCGACGGCCGCGGAGGCACGGACAGCTTCGCATTAAGCTTCGCACTGTTAAAGCTACCTTGACTATATATAAACCCAGACTTACCCAGTTTGTGAATACCACCCCTGTAGTTTATCCGCAGATTTTGTAGATTTTAGGATACTGAGTTCAATGGATTACCTACACGTAGATGCGACACCTCATACACCTGGACCAATTGTGCAAGTTTCCGAGGCTGAGGTTCCGGTAGTGCCGGTTAATAACCATGATTTTACTTATTCAAACCTCCATTTGCGAATTTGTGAGTAGCAAATGTTAAAGAGCCTTCGAAAACGATGTTCAGTTAAAGATAGAATTAATACCATCTGTAGATTAAACTATATGTATTGTGCGTTTCGTCAGCTCTGAAATGTTGCTTTTAATATTCCATACAAAATGTGATTATTTACTCAGATTACATGAGGTGAAGTGACCACGACGTGTATGCACACGAATGTCACATTGTGACAATAAAATATGTCTTATACAAATGATCCTTGCTCAGGATTTAGACCCGTCTTATTTTGTAAACAATTCAAAGCAAATGTGTTCTGTTTTCTTCTTATCTAGAAGACAATTAAAGAGAGGATATCTATAATATTTTAAGTGGATACCAGAAATATCTCATGATATGGCCCAAGGACTAAATTTTGCGACCAACTTGTCGTGACCGAAAGTACATTGTTTCTGGAGATAATGAGTTTCTATTGTTACTGCCATAAATAATGTTTTTCCGCTGGCGAAAAGTGCAGCTGGTCGCTCGCGAAAATAAATAAATAAATATTTGTCCGGTATCAATTCAGAACGCTATATATCCTCTATTTCGTTCAGCCAAAATAACGCAATGTCGCTCTACGAAATTCAAGTAAGGTTTTAAAATATATTTTCAGAACGGTGATGTTTGCGATTGTTTATTACAACCTGGTGCAATTGTTTTACTAAATACCTTTTGTTCCCATATTTATATTTGTAACAGTTTAAACACATATTATAACTGCAAAAGCGCCATATGTATGTTACTAGGACCCCATACGGGCCTCAGTGGAGATGACATTAAGATATGGAACAATTATGGAATGGTGGAGTGAAGATCTTTCTTCCCGACACCCTTCGCAAAGAAGCGTCGAGAAATGTAAAACTGATGTGAATAAACTTGTCCTGACGTAACTATGACCGTTAAGCCTATTGTGCATTGAAAAAGAGCGAATAACTGTCTCAAACATTAATGTGACTTTCAATGGCTAGAACATAACTGCCACCAGTGCATCAAGCTGATTAGTTAGTTGTTTGCATGTCTATCAACTCAAATGATCTGTTACTCTTACAACACACTAAGTATTCAAGACTGGCATGGGTGACTGATTGTCATTTAGTATAATATAAGTTGATCCAGTAGAAGAACAACAGTGCCATGGAATAATAGATAATTCCATATTTTCTAACTATCTCCTTATTAGTCTGTCAACCAGACAGTGATGGTGTGCTTGTTGGTGTAAAACTCCTTTCTGATTCGATAGAAATACTTTCATCCTGTTGCCCGAGTAATTTACATTCTTCGGTTCCAGACAAATAGTTATACGTCTCGTTTATTCATGTATATACCCAACTACAAACGATACATTGTATTCACCATAGACGTTGTCTCACTACAACTAATGTTGCATCCAAACGTGACTAATTTCATAATTTCAAATTAGACTTAAATTACTATAAGCATTAGACCTACCATTTGGTACTGACAACTACGATATTATTGCTGTCCATCGAAGGCATCAAAATCAGTTAAAATATATTGATAGAAAATTCCATGTGTCTTTCCAAAGAACGCGTCTTTGTCACAACATTGTCATGTTATTTTATACACTTTATTATCAAATGGCGGCAAGTTATTTGTCTCACATCGAAGTGAGCCTATATAAATAACTTAATACAATAAGAGAGCGAATTCAAACATATTCTAATATGAAATAAAAGATTTATGAATTAGACACCGATTCTTTCCAAGCATCAACATTGAATCAGCACCGAAGGTTTCAAACCCCAAGTTCCCAAAATCTTACAAATCATTAAAACCCCAAAATAAATGAGGAATAGTCTATAAGCGGAAAACGATTGAACTAAGGGATAATTGACACCGTGGTATGAGTGATATGAGTAGGGTTTTGTGCGATTTTAGACCAAGTTTAGTTTAATTTTGGGGTTATTGTGACAATCTTGGGAGAACAACTATTTTGTTTTGCATGTTTGGTGGTAGTATGTACCCGCAAATGATGCAAAAAATATGGCATACCTTCCTGCAACCCCACCCCCTCCGACTCTGCTGGGTTTTATCTTTGAACGCAAGCTACCTAGCAATGCAACTCTCTGACAATTTCCATTTAATTGGATGGTTAACGATTTGTATTCAATAAGCGTAGATGTATATCGCATCGTCCTTATTACATTTACGAACAATAGACTACACGAACAATTTAATACCAGAATTTACTTTAATTGCACATAAAGTACTGTTATTATAGATGGAATTGATCAAACATATGAATATTGATGAACCAAAATCGATGCAAATTTCTTAAGATGAAGATTGGCAAACAGTTACAAACGCTAGTAACCACAATGCGACTATATCACTCCTGGTTAAGTGGTCCTGCTAATTTTCCATCATGCTGGTGGGTCCTGCTGAATTACGATGATGCTGGTGGGTTCTGTTGAATTACGAAGATGCTGGTAGGACAATGTGATGCTGATAAGAAAACGTACCGTTATTTTTTCTAAAGTTGTCATTGACTAATCCGATGTGAGCTGAGCAAAACTCAAGTGTCTGTATGAAGCATTCAAGCATTCACGTATATCTTTAAGTATTTTAATAATGGTGGCGATCGTGTTTGCATAACGACGGGAATATCCATATTACCGGTTTGTAACAACCAACTCATTAAAATAGTTCATAATATACTTGTTGTTGTAGTAACCACAAAACTACTGTGTCACCCCTTGTTCGTTTGTCAAACGGTTTAGGATAGGACAGAATATTTTTTTCTCCAATATAAGTATTACATAATAATGATGAAAATGATGGATAATTCTGTCGTATATTGTGGAGGTGTCATAATCTGGCAAGACTGTCTTCATGCCATCCCCATTATGGTAGATATAGAAAATAATAACTTATAATAGTTTATCGAGTGAATTTGGCAGGTTTGGCAAATTCTGTCGCATGCAGGTGGACTTAATCGCAGTTTTCTACTTTCCACACAGAATATTTTGTGGTATAATTTGAAATTGGACAATTTTGTTTTCTAGTTTAGCAAGATTAAAGCACCACATACTCTCAATGGATATCGTCTGTCTGGCACTCACCTTGCTGCACCTTCTGGGAACAGTGGACGCAGTTGCGAAGAGATTCAAACATATCCTTCAGCTGGATGTGGCCCACAAACCAGAGGCGTTCCTGACTCACTCTAGAATCAACAGCTATATGACATGTCCTAGAAAGTGCATAATTGCCAATGGTTGCGTCACATTCATCTATCATTCTGGAGACAAGATATGTTATCTCTATGACTTGCCAATGACGCCATCCACAGAGGACGTCACGTTTCCTGGAGGCAGCGTGGCATATTTGGCCACATATGATGGTTAGTAAATATAACTGACGTCAGAATGTCGCTATTCAAGCTTTAGTAGTGCTCTTTATCTACACAGGTAAACGAGATTGATATGTCTGTCTGGCAGGCCCCTGGAGCGATTTTAACCAAATTTGGCGTGGTGACTCGGTGTACCATGGTCGAGGTTATAACGGCATTACTTAGTCAAATGTTTATTTGAAACAATTAAACTAAATAACTAAACAAAATTTAAATTGAGGAAGAGGCTCATAATAATGAGTATAATAAGTTCCCAATAAGTCAAAAAAGGGGGATAACTCCACCAAAAAAAGTCCGACAGACGTCATAATCGCAGGTGCACAGGTTCCCATGGTGGTTGATGTCTGTGCCAAGTTTCACGGAAATTGATCAAAAAACGACTGCGAAACACTCCGGACAAATTTGTGTCCACGGACGGACGACGGACGACGGACGGACGACGGACGGACGACGGACGGACGAGCTGACTCCAGTATACCCCCCTAACTTCGTTGCGGGGGTATAATAATATACAATCTATAAATCATGCAGATCAAGCACATCTTGAGAAATCAAAAGAACAGAAGGGGTACAATATATTCGAGGGAAATATTTAGATAATAAGTTCAACACTCAATTGTTGGACTTATTATCTGAACATTTCATAATTTCCCAACGTTTGGGAAATGAGTCACAATGACAATGCATCAGGTGGCAGACGCACAGCGTATTATCTGTTTATGCCTGCAATTGATGCGACACAATGGCCAAGTTGGTTTTGTTTTGTATCTATATTTTTGAATGTTGGTTTGTATAGGCTGCCAACGAGGTCCAGTAGCGGTAACATTTTAGGAGGATAACAGTTCAGCTTAAAACTAGACAAAAGTGTCTCCATTTTGGGAATTCGAAGGTGGACGCACATGTGGACTGAACCTTTTTCCACGTCCGCGAATGGAGGACTAAATAATCCTTATCTTCAAATTAAGTGTCAGATGAACGTTTTGCCGAAACTTCCTGGTATTTCAAAATGGATTTTCCTAATATCTGTTAGGAATAGCTTTGTGAAATTTGGTACAACCGATAATTGTGACCCAATATTTAAGAACCATCGACCAATTTGATATTATAGCCTCATTTACTTCACTTTTGTGGCATGAAAAATATCTAAAATTTCACTGTTTTCAGGTACCAAGAAATTCTGTAAAATATAATTTTTTCAAAAGTGCAGTTCATATATCCATGGTATCATATCTCAAGATCATGAGAGGAGACTTAATTATTCTTTATTTGTGAAATTGATTGACTATTTTCATTAAGAAAGGCAACTACCAACAAATAATCTCCTATATATTTTGAGACTTCCGTATATAAATATATAGAGGATATGAAATGAGTGTTTCTCTCATATGATATTTATGAAACGAGTCTAAGAATTTTCAGTTTGACGAGTTTCATAAATATCATATGAGAGAAACACGAATTTAAATATTATATTTATCATATGACACCTATAAATTGATTGTGATGTCCAAAACGCACACAAATCACTAAATAGCTATATGACATCGGCAGCAAAAGGTTAATGTGACGTCACTTCATTGCACCGGAAGCCCAATTACACCTGGTGAACTAGCAGAAATAATATGCACGCGAAGATATAGTGCGCTATTCAGTTCTCAGTTTGTGACATTATATTAGATAAATACGAATTACATATTCTATTTATCGTATAACAATGTCCAAAACTATATATTTCAAGATTATAATTGTGAGAATTTTGGCATCGCGTTGATTCGTGTATTTGACGCGCACGAATTTGACCTGCATTTAGTCAGAGATGCGGCTCGGCCCCGGCTGCCATTCAGCCAATCAGAACACACTTTTTGTCAACAAACCAATCAAATTATAGGAAGGTGATATGAATTAGTAATTGATATCAAGTTGATTTATGACATAGTTTCCAACGTAAATAATGATTGAGTCATATGATAAATAAATATATGTGTCCTTTATTGACTCGAAAACGGCTGGCTCGATTGAGCTCAAACTTCTCATCTAAGGGTAAAAACCCACGGGAATCGTCGTCGCGGCGTTTTGGAGAAGCTCTGAGCACTCATTCTCCACTCCCAATCACAAAAACGGCACTGCGGGGTTAATCGCGTGATAATTTAATGAGCGTTTGTATATGACGCGTTGCTATAAAAGAGCGTTTGTTTACAATTCAACGCAACGTTATCGCTCGAAATTTAGCATCGAAATTTTTTTTTTAATTTCTTTCATCAAAAACATAATTACGTGTTGGACTCTGTTATTTTAATAATATGTAAGTATCACACACAGACACACCTAGTCTCAGCTTACAATTTTGAAAAATAACAGTTTTATCGAAATAAATCGATTTTAATGGGAAATCCTATGTTAAAATTTAGCATCGAAAAAATTTAATTTCTTACATCTAAAACATAATTACGTGTTGAACTGTGTCATTTTAAGAACATATAAAGTATTACACGCAGACACACGAAGTCTCAGCTTGAAATTTTGAAAAATAACAGTTTTATCGACATAAATCGATTTGAATGCGAAATCCTATGTTAAAATGTAAATATTACGCCACTGGCGGCATTCGTCCCATGAAAATTCTATGGAAGCAAAATGGTCAACTCTGGACGGGTCAACCGATTGAGCCCAAACTTGCTACCTGTGGGTACTTTTGTCCCGAAACTGTCACATACGGGTCAAATCGTGACCCCGACGTGACATTGACCTTCAAACTGGTCAATTCAAGGTAAAATGTGGTAAAACTGGCGGATTTTTGTACTTTTGTCCGGGGAGTGTTTTGGACGGGTCAAATCATGACGACGACCTGACCTTGACCTACAAAATTGTCAATTCAAGGTCAAATCGGGTAAAACTTGCTGATTTCGACGAAATTTGGTGCAAATGCAGCACAAGTGTCTCGGAACCTGTTGCAATTGCTTTTTCGAACAAAGTCATGGGACGAATGCCGCCAGTGGCGGGCTAACCTGCTAGTGTTCTATATTGGAGGATTTTCATGCCATGTCGGCTGAGATATTTGTGACTGTGTTATTCTTCATTATAATATATGGGGTATGATGCAATATTATGCAATTCAAAATCTGACTCAACATTACGATACAAATGAAGCTTCCTCTCATTGAGCCAAGACAATAAGCTATTTGGTGATTGGAGTTTTGTGTAAAATTATTAATTATTTTAGCAGTTCTTACTACAGAGAAGGGCAAAAAATAAGATAAAATTTTAAACCTTCAAATGTAATAAAAATCCATTGTTTTTGTTGTCTCTTAATAATTGCTCAGATTCTACATACAATGAAGATGATGCTGTGTGAAATTCAAGTTTTTTGCCAGATAAATCCAGAGAAATTCTTTGTTGAAAATCTCTTGCCATTTTTCGCTGGAGTTATGCAAAACGTGCGTCTCCCCCCCTAATTTCTTTAAGCCCAACATACGATCCACTAGATGTTCAAAATATGGCGTATCCAGTGCCGACATTCGACCACGATAGCCGCATATAGCCAAAGACATTATAATTCCGTTGTCTCCACCATTTAGTTGTCAGTGGCTGGGCACGTCAATACTGTGAATATCAGGTAAGATCTATTAGTGACAATGACGTACACGGTTCATTATTTCACGAATAAGAGTTCGATGAAGGTGTTATACAGTTTAATGGAAACTATCGATGTTCAGTAAAATGATAGAATGTTGTTTATAGCAAGACAATTGCAGATATCGATGTATTTCCTTACACGAAAACGGTACACAAACTAACATCGAACACTGGTCGGCGACATTTACAGGTAAAATAAACTCTGTTCAAACCTGTATTATTTCGTTGTCATAACAGGCATGTGGCTATAACACGAACACCAAGGACTCAAAATATGAGTAAATATATTTTCATAAATGCCAGAAACAACATAATTCAGGTAATGTTTCTAAGCTAACATATCATTGACTCCATTTTCGGTTCGAAGTTTATCAGTTCCTATTCATCCAGACATTCGTGCATTTAATAAAGGAATGTAGTTTGAGGGGTGTTTTATTGGAATGTACGTGTATAGCGCTGTGATCGTTGGTGGATGAGTTTGTTGATTTCCGCGACTCCCACATGATATGGGTGTGGGATGAGTTTGTTGATTTTCGTGACTCCCACATGATATGGGTGTGGGATGAGTTTGTTGATTTCCGCGACTCCCACATGATATTGGTGTGGGATGAGTTTGTTGATTTTCGTGACTCCCACATGATATGGGTGTGGGATGAGTGTGTTGATTTCCGCGACTCCCACATGATATGGGTGTGGGATGAGTTTCTTGATTTCCGTGACTCCCACATGATATGGGTGTGGGATGAGTTTGTTGATTTCCGCGACTCCCACATGATATGGGTGTGGGATGAGTTTGTTGATTTTCGTGACTCCCACATGATATGGGTGTGGGATGAGTATGTTGATTTCCGCGACTCCCACATGATATGGGTGTGGGATGAGTATGTTGATTTCCGCGACTCCCACATGATATGGGTGTGGGATGAGTATGTTGATTTCCGCGACTCCCACATGATATTGGTGTGGGATGAGTTTGTTGATTTCCGCGACTCCCACATGATATGGGTGTGGGATGAGTGTGTTGATTTCCGCGACTCCCACATGATATGGGTGTGGGATGAGTTTCTTGATTTCCGTGACTCCCACATGATATTGGTGTGGGATGAGTTTGTTGATTTTCGTGACTCCCACATGATATGGGTGTGGGATGAGTTTGTTGATTTTCGTGACTCCCATATGATATTGGTGTGGGATGAGTTTGTTGATTTTCGTGACTCCCACATGATATTTGTGTGGGATGAGTTTGTTGATTTTCGTGACTCCCACATGATATGGGTGTGGGATGAGTTTGTTGATTTTCGTGACTCCCACATGATATGGGTGTGGGATGAGTTTGTTGATTTTCGTGACTCCCACATGATATTTGTGTGGGATGAGTTTGTTGATTTTCGTGACTCCCACATGATATGGGTGTGGGATGAGTTTGTTGATTTTCGTGACTCCCACATGATATGGGTGTGGGATGAGTTTGTTGATTTTCGTGACTCCCACATGATATTGGTGTGGGATGAGTTTGTTGATTTTCGTGACTCCCACATGATATTTGTGTGGGATGAGTTTGTTGATTTTCGTGACTCCCACATGATATTGGTGTGGGATGAGTATGTTGATTTTCGTGACTCCCACATGATATGGGTGTGGGATGAGTTTGTTGATTTCCGCGACTCCCACATGATATTGGTGTGGGATGAGTTTGTTGATTTTCGTGACTCCCACATGATATGGGTGTGGGATGAGTTTGTTGATTTCCGCGACTCCCACATGATATGGGTGTGGGATGAGTGTGTTGATTTCCGCGACTCCCACATGATATTGGTGTGGGATGAGTTTGTTGATTTTCGTGACTCCCACATGATATGGGTGTGGGATGAGTTTGTTGATTTTCGTGACTCCCACATGATATTGGTGTGGGATGAGTTTGTTGATTGTCGTGACTCCCACATGATATGGGTGTGGGATGAGTATGTTGATTTTCGTGACTCCCACATGATATGGGTATGGGATGAGTTCAACTGACACAGCGCTACATGTATACCATCTAACAAACTACATTCATTGCTCATATTTATAATGCTTTTTTCCTTTTTAATTTTTATAATCTCACCTGAGTCTTTTAAAAATATGTCTACAGTAAGTTAACTATAAGTGAAACCAATATTTCTGCCTGTTATTGATTGATTAACCTGCAATGGACGCTCAGTTATTATATATACAACTTTTAATCATCTATGTCAACAAGGTATGACTTTGCACGCGGTTCCTGTTATGCATGATGTGTCTTATTGGGATATGAAACTATTGGCCCAATTGACATTTGACCAATCACGGGACACGATTCAATGTAACATACACGGGCTATATAAATATATATCCATGAAATCATGCAGATTCATCTAACTATTTATATGCATCTGCATGGTATCGTATATTTAAAGTGACGCGAAACGCTCCCGTTGGGTGTTCAAATAGAAATGGAGAACAACCTTGCTCAAAGTAGTTATTATTACGAATATTGATCCAAATTTCCAGCATACAACCGTCATTCTTATATATTAATTAAATGCAATGACCCTCGATGGCGAAATCATTTACATTATAGTTTATCGCCGATTGTTGCGTCCCGAATCGAGGTGTAAATATTTACAATTATGCGTTGTTCAAACGATGATATCTATGTAGTGGTATATACGGTCGATTTCTTTGAGATTTCGGCGATATTAGTAGATTGCAACATTCCCACAGTTGGCGTAGCGCCTGAGCATACTTATCAGTTTCACGCATACACACACAAGTCCGTAATTATTCAGTATATTTCGGTAGCTCTTCAGTAATCACGTAGTAAGTTCAAATAGTTTAGTCAAGTGTGATTTTCAGAATAATTTTAAAAGTGTTTACCTTCTCCAATGTGTATCGTCAAGGTTTTATTAAACTTTGATATCTTATTGGACTATACTTGTACTTTTTGTGTAATACACCGTGTCAGAAATATTTACATAACAATGGTTTTAACCCTTTACCCAACAGAACGGCCCTGTGCCAATGCATTCTCTTATATATGCGAGTCGACCATAGGTCGCCTCGCATATATAAGAGAATGCATTGGCTTAACACATTAAAAATTATAAAATTGTTAAAGAATGTAAGAAAAAAATGGTAAAAAAAGATTTTTTTTAGGTCAATGCATTCCCTTATATATGCGAGGCGACCTATGGTCGACTCGCATATATAAGAGAATGCATTGGCACAGGGCATAACTGTAACCATCACAATGTGGTCAGGGAGCCGGTTCCAATGATATCCATATTTGTATGGTTCTATTGAGACAGACCGAAGATATTTTAGGCTGTTGAAGCTTTATTTGGCCGGTTTTGGCCGGTTTGTTGGGTAAAGGGTTAACATGCGAAATCTCATTATTTGAGAGTTATTAATAATGCAAATAAGAAAAAAGTTAATCTATTTTTCATGTACTGGTTTGGTTTGAACATATTTTATTTGACCCTCATTACATAATACATTTAACAAATTAGAATCTGAAATAAGATATGAGTTAATAAAAAGGGATGGGAGCACAAGTTATTCAACTTAGAATATTGCTCCTCTCCCTTAATAATATTGAAACGCAAATTATTAATTGTATATGGAATTATGTAGGACTCAATATTAGCTTATATTTGGAATGTAGTACCTAAAACGAGGAGGGTCGAGGATGAGGGTGAGGTATAAAGTGAGTCGACAGATATCAAGGATGGGATGTAGGTCCTATGGCGAGCTGAGCCGAGTATTTTGATGGCAATATGGGGAATGTATGAAGATATAGGCTTATTTGGATTTTGAAGATTTTCCGTCAATGAAATCTACCCGATGATGCAATGAAAGTTTTCGTATTGCGAAACAATTTATCATTTAAAGTATTGGATAGGTTGCTTTGACCAAAGAGGATATCTTCAACACTATCAACGAAAATTCCATTTAGCCAAAGGCGTTGGAGGAATATTAAGCGACTCTCTTCAAATAACGGGCACTGGAAGAAAAAATGTTTGGCGTCTTCAATATAAAACCCACATTGACAGTGAGCTGTTATAGAAATATAGATTTCATGTTTATCAAAATTTAAATCGCTGCAGTTATTCCTTAGCTTGGTGTGCACGATGTTCCATTTGCGATAGCCTGACTTGAAGTATGGCGGCGGTTTTGGGGGAAATATAGGCAATTTGTCATACATTAATTTCAATATGTCGGTTTTGGTGCGATCAGATGAACCATTTATTACCACTGCATTCCATTTAATTACCATCTCAGGCAGAAAGGTCGATTTAAAATGTTCTATATTGTTGTGCTTCTGTAAGAATAATAATGGGTATCGATGTGAGTAGGTAGATTGATCTTTAGCAAAGGTCGGCAAAAGTGTACTCAGGTAATTGGGAGCTTTACCAAGAATTATTTTCTGCCAAGTATTAAATTTATGGTGTTCGCGTCTGGTGTAAAGTGTAGGCCATCCTAATTCAGTGAGGGGTTTTTCAATCGAAACAGATTTATTCAACCCACTAACAATTCGAGCGGCATCATAATGTATCCGATCAAGCAGTACAAGAAGAGTGTTCGGTGCGTGAGCCCAAATTACATCTCCGTAATCCATATGCGGCAAAATAAAGGTTTTATACATACATTCCAAGGTTCGCCGATTAACTGTGAATTTCAATCGTCTCAATTGCGATAGGCGAGAACTTAAGCGTCCACACAAATTTTCTATTTGCTTGTCCCAATTGAGGTTAGACTGAAGAAACACACCAAGATGTCTATGTGTGTCCACCTGCTATATTAACTGGCCGTCCATTGCGACACTTAGAGTATTGTAATTAGATGAAAAGGAAAAAAATATTATTTTTGTCTTGGAAGAGTTGAATTGTACCAGCCATTGTTTGGACCACACAGATATACTTTCTACGTCTGTTTGCAGGTTATGTTCACATAAGGTACTAGCGTCTTCGAATGAGGTAAAACACGTGTCGTCGGCGTACATACGCGTGAAAGATATTAAATTCTCATGTATATCATTTATAAAAACTAGGAAGAAGAATGGGCCAAGGAGATATCCTTGGGGCACTCCTGCTTTCAGTTGCAGGGGACTCGAAAATGTTTGTCCAACTATTACTCTTTGTGTCCTGTTAGATAAATAATTTTTAATCCAGGCCAGAAGTCGTCCATTGACTCCGCATTGTTCAAGTTTAAATAACAGCCCCTCGTGTCAGACTCGTTCAAAAGCCTTGGAAATATCGCAAAAAATAGCACATGTGCACAATTTCTGATCGAGAGCCTGGCACAAGGAGTATTGTATTTCCAGCAGCTGGTATCGTGTGCTGTGGCCAGGAACGAAACCGGACTGATAATCATATATTAATCCGTTATTAAAGACATTTTTGGAAAGGTATTTCAATGCCACTTTTTCAAAAATCTTTCCAAGAACGGGTAACAGTGAGATTGGTCGGTAATTGTCAGTAGCGGATCGGTCGTTTTTTTATGAATTGGAATAACATTCGCCTGTTTCCAACAATCTGGAAAGCATCCCGATTCAAATGACATTAAAAATAAAATGCGAAGAGGGACTACCACTCGGTCAATCGTTCCTGGTAACATGCGAACGGTAATTCCGTCGTGACCGTGTGCCTTATTTGGTTAGGTCGATTGTATGGCTTCAGTTATATCATCGATCGTGACAGGTAAATCTGATATATTATTATCACATTTTGTTCGGAAAATAGGAAGGTTGCATTTAGAATTGTCGATATCTGAATTAGCAACAAATTTTTCATTAAGGAGACAGGATTTGGAATCGTCATCAAACAGCAAATTTCCGCTGCTGTTTCGCAGGGGTGGAATGCAGGAGTTCGGTGCAATATCAAGAAGCTCTTTGACAATGTGCCAAAAATGTTTTGCTGATGAATCGGACTTTATTGAAGTCAAATTTAGCTTTTGCATACTTTTTCATGTTATTCACAGAATTTCGACTCTTTTTGTACCAATCTTTCGGTTTCTCCTATTTTTGGGCTATGTGGCGTAAACGATTTCTACTACGGATGACAGATCTTAGTTCAGTATTGAACCAACACTTGTCGTTTTTTCGGATAAGAACTTTCTTTCTGGGAACTGTTTCTCTCATTATTGAGAGCAATTTTCTAGAGAATACACCGCCGAGTTTATGTCTTCAGTACCTTTCAGAATGTTATTCCAATCTAGTTCAAAAATCAGTGACCGAGCTCGTTCAAAATCAGCATTTCGGTACTGCCAAACAGTACGATAAAATGACTTTTGTGGACTATACTCAACGGCAACGTATGCATATACTGCATAGTGGTCTGATATACCGAGATCCAAAACATCAGCATGGTAAGAAACAACATCTTCACTGACTAGAATGGGATCGAGGAGGGTACTAGTAGTTTCTGTTACTCTAGTGGGAGACTCAATCAGGTTTCTTAAACGGTATGCATCTTTTATAGTGTTTATGTTAGAGCCGGGGATGATCACAGCTGAATTGGAATCTCCTGTGAGTATTAGCGGCAAGTTAAGATCCAATGCAATATCGATGGACTCATCTAACAATTTCTAATATTCAGGATTGCAAAATTGATCAGATCTGTAGGATATGCACAATAAGTTACTAGTTTGGGGCATATAAATTCTGAACCACATAACCGAGTTATCAAATTCCAATTCCGGTATACGCGAAAATGCTATATGATTTGCAAAATAAACTGCAATGCCTCCCCCAGAGTTTGATCCATTATTTCTTATTGGTTCACAAAAGGATTGCATCAATATATTTTCGGATGGAAACGTATCATCAATGTGTGTTTCGGTGAAACAAATCACATCATAATCGTTTAGTAAGTAGGCAAATTTGGCGAGTTTGTGTCTTAAGCTCCGTATGTTTATGTGAAATATCGAGATATGATGCAGCTCATCCGAATAGAAGGTCGAATTTGTTCCAGGATGTGGATGGATATCTCCACAAATAATCAGGAGTAGAACAACAAGCGGCACCAGTCGGAAAGCTGTTTTTATACCAGATATATTGGCGGAAAAAATTTGATTTTTTCCAAAGTGCTTTCGGAGATCAAAGCCATAATTAGCGTAAGTGAAAAGCCCTATGGAAGCACGATACTGTTGGATACTAATCCCCATGAGAGATGGTACAAAAGTAAAGTTCCAATTTGTGCTTCGGAAAGGGAATCCCAAACATCAGAATAATCAGCTCAACTAACCATGGACCGGGGGTGATAAACTTGTATACTGTCAATGTGAATTTGGTTTCGTAATTTTGATTACATTGTATATCATCATATTGTGTAATAACTTCCTTCCTCGGAATCGAGAAATACACATTTACAAAGATATACACATTTAACAATACGAAAATTCGGACCCCCGACATCTTATCTCTTTAATTGTCTTCTAGATATCTATAATATTTTAAGTGGATACCAGAAATATCTCATGATATGGCCCAAGGACTAAATTTCCTGACCAATTTGTCGTGACCGAAAGTACATTGTTTCTGGAGATAATGAGTTTCTGTTGCTACTGCCAGAAATAATGTATTTCCGCTGGCGAAAAGTGTAGCTAGTCGCTCGCGAAAATAAATAAATATATTTGTCCGGTATCAATTCAGAACGCTATATATCCTCTATTTCGTTCAGCCAAAATAACGCGATGTCGCACTACGAAATTCAAGTAAGGTTTTAAATATATATTTTCAGAACGGTGATGTTTGCGATTGTTTATTACTATAAACTAACATGCAAATGTAACATTTATCAGCATTTTCGACTTCAAAACACCTATTATATAATATATATAACACGTCGTGCTAAGTGTGGAAGTTCATCTTCGTGCAAACACTGTATGGCATCACCATTTATAAAATTTAGCATTATAGAATATAAGAGAAATTTGAAACAATCCATATACCGGTATATAGGTGTGCGAATACACACTATTTTTTAACATACGTCAGAAACACCAGAAACATATACCAACATTATCAGAAAAAGGACCGCACAATGTACAAAATGTGTTGATATAGATCTTTCCTTTTACTCAAGAAACCAAACATGTTTGAGAAAATAGTTTGTGAAATATTCGATCAAGCAATTTGTAACATAACGTCTGACTGAAACATGCATGTAACACCAGCCATTTGATGTTCAGTTGTTTGAAACAATAATACATAATTGTAGCTGAGCTGTCGTGTGTCTACCACTGGTCAAGTGGTCATGCTAATATGCTATGATGCCGGTGGTCATGTTGAATTGCAATGATGCGGGTAGGGCAAACTGATTCCCTTACGAAAAAGTACCGATATTTTTCTAATGTTGTAATTTTCACGGTGATTGGATAACTAAAGCGATTTGATAAAAAAAA